>JAQIYA010000996.1:0-15169 GCA_034699355.1 Microtritia minima | reverse complement strand
TTTTTTGTTGATGTTGTTTTGACAAAAGCAAGCTTATATGGATTTGAGGTGTCTGTGGATGTCTGTCCGTCTGATCGGCTGAATGTCTTCCCCCTCCCGATGAAGGGAAGGAACCATAAGTGGGCCAAATTTAGTGTCATTTAAATATAGTTTTAAAACGTTTTTTATAAACCATAAAAATAAATAAATAACCGTAAATAAAATTTATGCTTTTACTAAACCGATTATTAAGCGCATGGATTAATATAATTAAGTAAAATTAACCTATAAACTAAAACTTTCTGTGCGAGCTTATAGACACAATATTATTGCATTAATAAATATTTTAATTTTTAATTAAAAATGGTTTTATAGCTGCCCTAACATCAGATAAAGAGTTAAAGTCATATTTAATTAAACTATAATTAGAAAACTTAAACTTTTTATGATGCAAAACATACACGTGATAGATAGATGAAAAGAGATGTTCAAATATCACTCTATAAATAAGTGCTGAATAATAAATAAGACCATAAAAAAAGTATTTGCCGTTAATTTATTCGCGCATTAAAATAATTAGATTTAATTAAAGCGTTAGTCCGGATGTGATATCCTTTCGCATATCCTGAATGTAATCATATATAGCCTTAAACGAAACGAATAACTCTTAACTCTCAGGCCTATTGCCATAAATATGAGGTACAGGTAAGTGATTAGTGAAATAAGCTAAACATGAACTCGTCCGCCAACTTATTAGGTATTAAAATAGATTAAAATTGATATATACAGTGGAGATATGCGCGATTTATTTCGTGCAGGATTTCTGGCCGACCACAGGTGGGATCAGCTTTTGGCACTTTGCAACTAAAGTCCTTTATAAATAAAGGACTGTAACTCATAAATATTGAGCTATCATGAGGTGAGTCCTCAACACTGATAGCGCACGTCTTCCTGTGCTTTCAAATTGAATGAATCAATTTAATTGTTAAACTTATATTCGCTTATAATAATAATAATTATTATCTCTCATTAATTTTCAAAATAATTGTCACACAGTCTCCCTCTTTGAGCTCTGCCTCAAAGTAAAGTGAAGAAACATTCAAACTCTTTATAACAAACGGGTAAATAAAGTTACTTAAATAAAGTTAGTATACGGTGACAGAAGTGATGGGAAAGTCATGAAAAGAAATAGCGAACATAAAGGTGGTCAACACCTATGCCATCACAAAGCCATACAAAGCCATTGTTGCGAAATGCGTCGTCAGTCATGTCATTGTTGTGAGCGATAAGCAAACGCTCCCCTAATAAAGCCAACTCTATGTGAGCGCATACACATCAGTATTTGTTTTTGTTTGCCTTCGCTCCACATGTTTGGGTTGAGTCACGAGAGGGGCTATTGTTTTGCGTGTTTAGCGGTTGTGATGTTGTAATTATTGGCGTTGTTATCAATTCGTATCAATCATTGCCTCACTGTTGAGATGAACAGAAATGAATTTGTGAAATGGTGTGCAAATAAATGAGCAAAAGTGTGCAAAATTAATGATAAACGCATAGATATTTGTTGTACTGAAATGATGACAAACGGAGATATCGGAGGACGCGATCGCCGACACGCACACCACCAGCTGTTATCTTCAGATAAAGACCAAAGCAATCGTTTGGCCACTAATTCGGTGGAAACGGCTGACGAGTTGACTCAAACCGATGGCTCGTCGGACGACTTGATCGACAAGATTAGGGCATTTGTTGGCCGACTCACCAAATGCGAGATCTCTGAGCACAAGTTGAAGACTGCCGTATTGTACGCGTTGCTCGCAAACAATGGCCACTCGACCGACCAAACGGTTCGCAAACTACGCGAAGCGCGCGCCGCTATCGGCGAATGTGTTGTGGCGCCGATCGCGCGCACGAGAAAGCGAAACTCGCCATCGCTGGCCAACAGTCAGGCCAACTGCGCGGAGCGGACGCCGGCGAAGATGTTGCACACGGTTTGCGGTGCTGTCGGGCGGCAGTCGTCGACGCGAACGGACACGAATGGCGATCGACAAGCGTGCGAACCATTAGTTGCTTCTCAATCACCAGAGATTGTTCGCAGTATTGACGAATCGATGGCCGCTTATTCTCCTATAGGTTTGAAATAAAATATTAAACATTTTTTTATTGACTTCACTTCATTTATTCATAATTATTACTCGAAAAAATTTAGTCTTCTTTTAACATTAGTTTTGAGTTATTGTTAGCGAAAGTTTATTAGCATTTAGAGTCTATTATTGGCATTATTTTGGTATAAATTTGAGCACATTTATTGAATAAATTATCACATTTTCTTTATTAAAAACAGACGAAGAAAGTGAAACAACATTTGTTAATCCAGAGTCAAAATGCGAAACTATCGCATCAATGAATGCTTCGGCGACGCAAACGACTATTGACTCGAAAAGCAAAGCCGACCACAAAATCTCGAATATTGAGAATAAAGACAATTCATTTTTTGGCGAAATCTCAACGCAATCGCGCAACTCTTCCAACCAAATTAATGCATCCATAATGAATGGCAAAACTATTAACTCTAAAACACCGCTGACATCATCCAAAGCGAGCACTTCCTCCGAGACCGGACTCCATCTAAGGGTAACTCGTTCTCGACCGCCTCCTTCTCGAACCCCTATTAACTTCGCTGAAAGAATTAAATTAGACAATGACGCGGATATTTCTCGCGAAGATTTTTCTGACGAAAGTATTTTGTCTGTGAATTCTAAACTTTGCGCCAAAATTATCACAAGCGAAGCCGCTTTGGCCGCCCTGTCGGCGATGGCCACAGAAAAACCATCCCTATTTAGCGATTCGACACCAAACAGAGCCGCCACTCAAACCCAGTCCGACGAGATCTCATCGATTTCATTAAATAAAACCGAATTAGAAACAAATGATAGTGATTTAATGGTCAACTCGAGTACAACACCTGATTCTGCTCCGTCTACCTCTTCGACGCTGCCATTGAATCATAAAAGTCTACCCAACATTCCCAACATTGCAAATACAGACAATATTAAGAGTGATTTAACCAAAAATTTATCGTTAGATAATCAGTCACGAGTCAGTGTTGATCGCACGCGAATTGCTAGGAATACTATTATTAATTTAAAACCGAAAAGTGTTTTTGAAATTATTACTATCGATTAACTTTAGGGATAAATTAATTTACACTATAGTTTATACTTATAAAAATGATTTTCAATATAAGCATAGGTTAATGATTTTTTTAATCAAATTTTTCCTATTTTTGCAACAAATTTATTTTATATTATTTTATAAATTCTGCACTATTTTTTAACCAAATAAAATAATTTCGAAGAATTTTGAAATTATAAAAATAAGATGTTAAATAAAATATCAAACTAGTATTGCATCTATTTATTTATTGAACAATTAAGCTTACATTTTATTTTTGTTTAGGACTAATTGTTAACTTTACAAATAAATTATACATTTAAAATTTAATATGAATTTCAATATGAAGAAATTGAAATTGAAATTGAAATTCATACTTACGGGTAACAAGAAATTTGATTTTTTTAAGACACTAACGCTGATATAAAATTATTAATTAAAGTTAAATTCATTGAGTTTAAGAAATTCATTTGTAATGAAATAGAAAAGCAATGAAAAGTTTAGCATAATAGAATAATAGATTACAATTAATATTGCTTAACAAGCACTCATAAAATTATGAAACAATGAAACGGTTCGAGAGAACTAATTGGTCAGCGATGGCTTGATTGAGATGGCTTTATTGAGCTCGAGATCGCTGAACTGTTGCCGATACTTATTGTCGGCTATGATCTCTTTCTTAATCATTTCGTTCAACTCTTTGGTCCTCAACTTCTGAACCTCGAACTCCTTGATCTCCTTCTCTCGCACTGCTCTCGCCTTTCGCTTCAGCTCTTCGTCGCGCTCTTTCTCCGCATTTCCGGTCAACACTTTGCTCGTCTCGTCCCAGTCGTCGGCGTTCGGCTTCACGTCTCGGTGTTCGACCAGCACTTGCAGACACTGGCGATCGTATTTGTCGGTCGCGACGCGAATCACTTGCGGCAGATCGGGATCGTCGGCGTCCACGCCCACAGTCCAGCCCGCTGTCAGCAGGAAATCGCGCGCCGACACGAATCGCCACACTTTGCGCCGAAACGCCGCGTTCGACGTGCGAATCTTCGCGAACTTGTTGTGGCCGTCGTTACCGTCGGCGGCACTCGTCTGATAGTTTTTGTTGATCGTAATGAGAGTCTCCAAACACGTCCGCAAATCGTTTCGATTGATGGACGAGTCGTTGATTAGTCTGCGCAACGGTTTGGCCATTAGTTGGCGTCTGTCGATGTCGGCCATCATTAGTGATGATAATGTTTGCGAGCCGTATGTGTGTTGTAATAGTTGTTCGAATGAATAGTGAATCACGAAATAGAGATTAAATATCACTGATAGTGATGTTCTATTCGTTCTATTAATACAGTGTTAATACAGTGCGACTCATTAGACAGCGATCGCTAAACATATCATTTATATGTGAGCCATGAAAGTGAGCCACACTTTTGTGTGATTCAATAACCATTCGAATAGTAATAGTTATTGAATCACATTTTTTAAACTTAATTAATTAATTAGTTATGAGGTCTTTGAGTTCAATAATGAACTTAAATTCGAAACTTTGCTCGTTTTTTTTTATTGTTTCGCATAAAACGTGTATTACATGTAATTACTATTTTAGAGTTTATTATTCTTTAACAAACTTTAAGTATTTGCGTGATTAACGACTATATCATATACTAAATGGTCAAAACTTTTTACTAAATTCAAGTATCAAATTACTAACTTATTTGTTTACTTAAACAAATGAAATTAAAGATATTTAAATGTTATTGTCTTACATGCAGGTATAAATGTTTCTATAAATACGAATATTTTTAATAAATTTAAACCAAAAAATTTATTAATAGTAATTCAAGTTTAAAACATAATTTTGTTAATAAATATATTGATATCCATAATTATGTCATTATGTCTCTCATCAAGAATGCTAGACTAAAGTTCTTTTAATAAGTATTTAAAATATAAAATTATTTTAATGTAAATAATATGCAAAATATTAATATTTCTTTTTATAGAATGTGCTTAAATATACTAAACATATTTCTAAAATTAGTTTAACATTTAAATTTAAACTTAATTGATTTAATTATCGCTTCGACTATTTTCTAAATCTTATTAAACGTTCCATTTTAAGATGTTTGGCATCAAAACATAAATATGTGTTATTATATCGAGATATTATTTAATAAACGGTTACCGTTGACAACCATAAATATGAGAGCGAGACGAGTGTCAACAAAACGCGAAACGATTTCATTATTATTCAACACTTATTTAAACGAGAAAAATGCCACCAAAAAAGGGTAAACAAAGCGCCGAAACGAGTAAAAAGGAGACCAAAGGCGACACCAAAGACGCCGCGAAGGAGAAGAAGGGCGGGAACGCGGTTAAAGTGAGTTAATTAAAGTGAGACAAGCGATTGATATGTGTGTTTGCGATCACCAATGCGAACACAGGTTCGGCACATCTTATGCGAGAAACAGTCGAAAGCTCTCGAAGCGCTCGAAAAGATCAGAGCGGGAGAGAAGTTCAACGAAGTGGCGGCGAAGTACTCGGAGGACAAGGCCAGACAGGGCGGCGACTTGGGGTGGATGGCGAGGGGCGCGATGGTCGGCCCCTTCCAGGACGCGGCCTTCGCGCTGCCCAACTCCACCACCGACAAGCCCGTCGTCACCGACCCGCCCGTTAAGACCAAATTCGGGTATCACGTGATTATGGTTGAGGCGAAGAAGTAGTTGTTAACGGATACACTTTTTTTATGTAATAATATTTTAATTTTTCAAAACAACTATAATAAATAATTAAATGTGTGTAATATTATTGTAATTATGTATTTATTGGCGCAAAAATTATTGGTTTAGAAAATTTAAGTTATTTTTTAAAAATTTTTTTAAAAGTATGGAAATTATATTATCTTATCTATATTTTTAAAGATACAAAGTATATTTACAAAGAATACTTGAGTTTATAGTAAGAGCTTATTTTTTTAGAGCTTCTTAAGTGTGTTTAATTTTTAGTATTTTACAATTTTAATGTATCGCAAGACGACGACGAACTATATCGCGAACGTTTAGCCGTAGATTTTCTAGCGGTCTGTTTGGTTTTATCATAAATACCTCGCAGTCTTCTCGAGCCGCGATACATCCATTCGGTGAGCTCATACTTTTCATAAGCTATTAATAAAAGTCTTGCGTCCGAGTCAACAACTCTGGCCAATTCCCTATTAATTATCAATTATAATTACGATTCATGACAATGGCAAACACAATACGCACCAGTTATCCTGATATTTAACTTTGATTCGCTCATTCAATCGAATTCGAAGCATATGTGTTTCGGGATAGCTTTCTAAGTACGCCCTAATGAATCGAGAGTATTCAATATCGTTACCAACTTCTTCCCATTGATGATTATTTTTCTCGTATATAACTCGCACATCTTCGGCGTCAACATATCTAAATGCGTTTTTGTCGAAAAATATCAAATAACGGTAAGAGTTGGTGTTCTTCGGCGGTTCGGCGACAGTCCCTGAATAAAAATCTTTTCGTGTATTTAATGACTGATTGGAGTTATTGTTTGCTATCATATTTGCAGATGGATTTTCATCGAAAAGAGCTATAAATAAATATAATAAATGTTAAATATTTTGATCAAATAAATAATAAAAATTTTAATTTGATTGACAAAGGAATTTAATCATTAAAATTTCACTAAATCTTATTAAATGCATTAAACAATTGTTTAACGTGCGATATATAAAAAAATTAATTTAAATAAATAATAATAATTTAATATGCATTGGAAAGCGAACAAATAGAAAGCTCGAATAAAATTTCAAATTAAAATTGAATTAAACAAATTCAGTACGATATTTGAATTAAAATCAAAAATTGTTTTTTTCTACAAACAAAACTTGAAGAAAATAAATAAATATCAAACCAATGACGCGCTCTCCGACTTGAAGCTGAACTGTGGGCGCAGTGGTGTACGCAATCAATTTTCCGGACATAAAATTTTCGCCACTAATTAAATGATCGTTAAGTTTCAGAATGAAGTAATTTTTTTCAGGCTTCACTACAATCTGCGCCAATTTCCATGGATTATAAACAATGCCATGCGAGGCCGCATAAACGGCATCGTTTGCTTTAAGCGGCTCTTTAATGAGTGCACCAGTTTTAGGCATTTTCGTGGCGCCAATTCTTTTGCTGATGCCAGTAATCGAAACATCGCAATCCATACTTGTTTTCAAAATGTTATCCCTGTTCAATATCGCACTCGTGCTCGGCGTTAGCGATGTGTTCTCCATTTGAGGATTGTCTACCACTTTGTTGGCGATACCGCTCAGCACTTCTTGTTTGAACGCGTCGTCCGTTTGAGTGCCGACCGATTCGCTCTCTTTCTTGCAATCACTGTTCTCATCAGTATCTGCTTTGACTTGAGGGCAATTTTTATTCATTTTATTCGTCTATGAAAACGAATAACACAATAATAAGGTTTTCATATTACAAAAAAAAATGCCGATAATTTTTTTAAATTAAAAACAAAACTAATATTTTGATTTTAAAATAAAATTGCTCTTTAAAAATCATTTTAATATCAATTTAATGTCTGTAAGCTTATATAAAGTACTCTTTTTAAATATTGCAACAATTTGTTAGTATAATTATAATATTTTATTATATCTTTAATTAAATAAATAAATAATATAAAATACAATACAATACAATTATTAATAATAATTACGTCTCTCTCTCTCTCTTTCTTTCTATCTCTATGTCTCTCATTCTCTCTCACTCTCACTCCATATGAACTTTTTAATATTGTGAACGCATTTTATAAGTCCCTATCATAAGCATAATATTTAATTACTGAATATTGCATTAAACTGTATTTAAACCTATATTAATAGAAATCATAAAACTTAGCAAATTAATTAAAGACATATCTAATCAATTATCTAAACTCAAAATGAAATTATATTTTAATTATATTAAACAATTCATTTCAATAAACAAACATTTCATAATTACTTTTTAATAATATATTTTTAATAATAAATTTTAATAATGAATGTTTAAATTATTTTAATAAAAATAAACAAACTCTTATAATTGATTTTTTATTAATAAATAAAACAAACAAACTTTTTATAACAAACCATAAAATAATGTATTTTCCATATAATTCAATATAGTCTCACACAAACGCACACACTCTCACTCTATCTCACCGTTCGTTTTGGTGGTGACGCCATATTTGATGACTCTTCACTTTAATAATTAAAATGACTAGAGATTTAATCACAGATATAATTATTTATTACTATTAATGATAAAAGTAATGACACGTGCGATCACAACATAAGATGTCAATGAAATCTTAACACTGCGCGCAAAACTATGTTGTCATAGAAACGATAACAACAATATACAGTCGTCCCCATTTGTACGCACACATATATATAAATTATATATTTATATATTTATATTACTTAAGTGAAAATAATACTAATATAATGAGGTGAGTGACACGACTGCACATACATAAGCATTCAAATTATTACTAATAGATTAATTGTTAATTGCGATTAATATATTACATTCGCACGATTGCGTGCCATTCACTCATTGACTGCATTCAAAGCACACCTTTCGAGACTCGACTGCAACGCTTTAAAGCACAGGTGGAGACGCATGCCTGCCATAGACTCGCATACAGTTAGCCATTCATTTGATTGATTGATTTACAACTATTTTCGTTATTCATATTTAATGCGCAACAGTTTAGTTACGCATAGCCTTAACAAACCATTGACGCCAACCGTTCTTGTATTGCAATTAGATTTTGGAAAAAAAAGTTCAATTCAAACATTGAATATCAAACGTATGTTTCGTTTGTTATTAAAAGCCTTCAGCTGTGAGTCACAAACGAGTTGAACGAAAAAAAAATAACAACAAATAAACAACAATAAAATTAATAACATGTTCGTTGAATGGCTGGCAGTCATGAGTCGTGACTCATAACTAGTTTTGGTGCGCCTCTAATCGCTATTAACATCACTGCCGACTGTGTGCCAAAACCTCACTTCAAATTGTAACCCACTTTCGACACGCACTCCATATCAACAGACGGTTTCGATATTTATATTTATATACTGTACGTAATAATAAAGCTTTACTTTGTTTTATTTACTAATTATAAACAAATTAGTGTTGAGTTGGAAACACAGTCGCAGTAAAGCAAACCTTTTCGTTATACAGACTCGCACACGAGTGCCAATCAGTCGACACATCGATGGCGACGAAGAGAGCGCGCAATCGATCGCTTCAGTGCGCGAACCGAAAGCACGTTCCGCTGCCGAGCGGTCCGCTGGCGGTCGTCGGCTGTCGCGACTTCATGACCGGCTTCACGAAGAAGGGCGGAGTTCTGGTGCGCCTCTACTATCCGGCCCTCAATCAGAGCCGTAATATCGAAGAGCAGCACCTGATTTGGCCGAATTGGTTGCCGCACGAGAACTACCGGAAGGGCTACGCGGACGTGGGCGGAGTGAGTTGGCGACCACTCGTCCGCTTCTTCGAGCGAATCAACGGCAACGCCTTCATTCCGGTTCTGCCGAACGCCAAACCACTCAAGAGAGACACGCCTTATCCGGTGATCGTGTTTTCGCACGGTTTGGGTGGCTGTCGGACCACCTATTCGGCCACCTGTGCCGAACTGGCGTCGCACGGCTTCGTCGTGGCCGGTAATTGATTTGCTAACATGTTTGTTATGATGAAAATGTAATGTTAAATATGTTTCAGCCGTCGAACATCGCGACAACACAGCGTGTCTTTCGTTTTACGCCAAACAAGTGAAGTACTCGATGAAGGAGTCCAATCCGGACTTCTTCAGCCAAGTGGACGGCGCCGATGCCGAAGACGAGCCGGACTTCGGCGACGAAATCGATGACCCGAATTACGTGCCGCCGAAGGCGCTGTCAGCGGTCAACTCTGTGCCGCACATCACGATGGAGTGGGTTCGCTATCGCAATGTTCCCACGACGAGGACCGGTAAGAAGATCTACTCGTTTCGCAACAAACAGATCCACCACAGAGTGCGCGAGTGCTCGCGCGCGCTCGACCTGCTCGAGGCTCTGCAGGCCGGCTATGAGCTGAACAATCTGTTGGACCCCCTCTTCGACGTGTCCGAGTTCGAGGGCTTTCTCGACCTCAATAAGGCCCTAATAATGGGCCACTCGATGGGCGGCGCCACCAGTATTATGTGCGCGGCCACCGAACTCCGATTTCGACTCGCCGTCTGTCTCGACTCGTGGTTGTATCCCATCAAAGACGAAGCTTTCGATTTGGTTACTCAACCCATACTGTTCATCAATTCGGAGAAATATCAGGACGAGCCTAACCTGAATAAAATGAATGAGCTCTTAATTTCGAACTCCGGTGACGAGCCGTCAGTCGAGCTCGAAGACGATCGAAAGGCCATCACTATTAAGGGTTCCTCTCATTTCGATCAAACAGACATTCCGTTTGTCTTTAATTGGTTCACAAAATTGGTTTTTGGCTGGCGTTCAAATCGCAATCGATTTACGGCGCTCGACATGACGAACGCGTTGGCCTTATCTTTTATTAGTAAACGTTTGGGTATAGTATTTTTTTTTCTAGTATTTATATTGACATTGATTTTTAATGTTTATGTAATAAATAATTTCTGCAATATATAGATATTCCGATAAGCGACGACATAAATACTTATTTGGTTGAGCAGAAGAAGAAAATGCGGCCCAGCATTAAAGACAACAATTCACGAAAGTAACGATTCGCTCGAATTTTTCAAATTTCAGCATTAAATGCTTGTCTTAATTTTTTTTATGGATATGAATTTTTTTATGAAAACTTTTTATGATTGATTTATGTTTTATAACTTATTTAAATGTCTTTATGGCGTATTTTTCATTATTTCTACCAAATTTGCTATTTCGCTATTGACTAAATGCATTCATGGCGTGACCTTTATTTATATGAACTGAATTTGAATTAATCGATATAATCTGAATTAAAATCCAACTCATTTCCATATGGTGTGCGCGCCGACGATAACTATTATGAATTAAACATTGTAATGAATTAAGTCGACTATTTATCAATTACAACTTTTTTTAATAAGCAGATTGTGACTTAATTATGACAAGAAATCAATGGACATATTAAATGAGTAAAAATTTTACTCAAGCTTAAAATCAAGTTAAATGCTTCTCGTTGTAAATTAATCTGACTTTTTTTTAATACTAAAATTGATTATGATGTTATGATAAGCTAAGCTGATAAAAATTTTGATTTCAAAATAAATTAAGTTTGATTTTCCTCATTTTCCTATGGTTTCAAATAATTTGAATATACGCACGAGAAATATTTGCTGCCCATTGCACGTGTAATGTGTTTTTATTTAAGTGCCTCCAATTTAAATTATAAATCTAACCTTATATAATATTACACATTATCTCTGGTGTGATATAGTTTGATGAACAAAATTATTTGAATAATTATATTAATTATATTTGCCATATTTACATAATTTCGAGTATTTATATGTATCTATTTTATCAATTTTTAAAAACGCGCACACACTCGCCTTTTGATGTTGAGTTTAAGCCTAATTAAATTGAGTTAAATTTAAAACAATCAAACGTATGCTTATGAACATTTTTCAATAGCACAATATTTATTCGCTTTATGGAAATTTTTACGAAAGAATTTTTATTATTCAAATTTGTATCGAAACAACATTTAATCAGTATTTTAGCGAAAAGCGTTCGCTTATGTATTACGCGTTTTGCACGATTGTTATTATTGTATTTAATGTATTTGATTGATATTAATTGATTTAATCATTAAAATGCAAAATAATTGACTCGGTTTTGACAAAATAGCTTTAATTTTTTTTTATTAATGAAAAATGATTACTATCAAAAAAATTGGCAGTAATTATGAAGTTTATATAACATTATCTTAATAGTTCTGTGTTACAATTGACTCTTTATGTTTATAAACAAATATTTACACAAATTATTTTATGTCTAAGCAAATTATTAATTAAAGTATAATTAATCATAATTAAGTTTTCTTTATCAGTCATTTAGAGGAGAATTTCTCAATTCATACTGTAAACTTTTACATAACATACATTAGTTAAGTATATATGTATAATCGAATATTACATATTCTTGACTATGCTCTTAATTAAATATTAGGATGAATTATCAAAATTGATTACGACTCGTTTAGGCGCCGCAATGATTAGCGCCAACTTGAATGGCTTATTGTACTTATCTTAACATTTTAGAGTTTTTACAGTAATTTTAATTTTTTGTATATTTTATTTTTTTTTACAATATTAATCAAGCTATTGTATAGCACTTGATTTATATATATATATTTACACATACATTATATAAATATGAGACAAAACCAATTTCTCAAATTAGTTTCGACTTTGAAAAGTCATTCATAAAAAAAGTAACATTAAAACAATTTTAAGTAATCTTAAGTAAAGTCATTTTACCAAAAGCACAATTTCTCATTTATCGAGCGAATATTCCAGATAGGCTTTGCACCAATTCCTAACGTCAAATTCATTTTTGCAGCAGAGACTGAACGCCGTTTCGTTTTCGGTGGCCTCAGCGCAGGCGCCGCACAGCTCGAGATTGGCCCGACTGCCGCACCGGTTGCCGACCAGCGCGCCGTACAGTATAAAACTTCCTAAATTGATTTGCGACGGCGCGGTCCGGCTTAGGGTTAGCAGAGAGGCTGCAATTAATATCGCGAGCCCCAGATTCTTCATATTATTCTTGACTATAATCAAAATTTTTAAAAAAATTACTATTAAATAACTTATGGACTGACTGTTACTTAATAAGTGAGAATTACTAAACGATTGTTGTGCCAATTTATAGCATCTCGTAAGTGCACCTTTTTTTTATCAATATTAGTGTGTGTGTCGAAAGTTGGCAACACAACCAACACAGCCCACCATCCGATTAAAATGGTGGGTTGTGTTAACATCCGATGATTAAGACAGCCCACAAGCCAGTAATGACACCCCAATCGTCACATTTAAGTCAATTCGTTTTTTCTCTCAATATTGACAATAACAAGCTTTTAACAAGCTTTGCGATTAACCAAAAAAAAGGATACCCTAATGGCATAATCATCTCGAAATGCATAAATTTACCTAATAAACCAAATGCTAAGCGATTACGCCACTTATTTTTTTCAAAATCAAACATTTTTTTTGTACGTTTTGAGCATCTTTTCTATGTTTCGATTGTTGACAAACTCAATGATGATTAGGATTGCGTTAATTGCCGTGAGAGACAAGTAATAAGTGGACGCTCAGCGAACTGAATGAACGAATCGCTTTATTGTTGAGGTTACCGACACTAAAGTCTTAGCGAAGGACAAAAGTGGTATGATTTTTCATGTCTTATCTGCTCGTTATATAATATTGAAGATTTTGGCACTTATGGATGCTTTCGAAACAAAAGGGAAAGTTTAAGAGAGAATATAATATCAATGAGATATACAAACGCGCCGCCCATGTAAGTCACAGTATTTGCTTTATTTTGAATTTGTTTGTTTTTCGTTGGTTGTCTGACACACTTTTTTTTGGAGGGGTTATAAATAAACAAGTAAACAATGCGAACAAAAATAAATATTGAGTTAATAAATAACTATTCTCGGTCTGTCCAAACAAGTCGTATCGGCGTTTAGGATTAGGCTTTCGATATAGTTATCTGATAAAGTTATCTCAAGAATTGTTAAACTTAGTTATCCGAAGAGCTGATAAAATTATGTAACGGAAAAAAATATTATTCTCAACAATTCTTGAAGATAACCGAATAAAATGTTTCTTTCTCGAGGACATTACTTCCAACTAAAGTAATTCGCTTGAGATATAATACAAGTTGATGCCAAAAAAAGAAATATATCTAATATAAAGTCAACATTATTCGATAATTTATATTAATTTTTGATAATTTTCGATAATTTTTGCCGATTGTGGCCAATTGACGATCACGTAACCATAGTATCACATGTATAGCCAAACCTTAACCCGGGTATGATTTTTGTGTTCAAATTATAAAAGCTTATTAACATTACTATTTAATACTTTCATTTTAAACAATTAAAATTCTAAACTATTAAATACTTTTTATTAAAAGTTTAATTAAATATATTAAAGTTATTTTTTCAGCAATAAAATCAATTTACAATACATTAATTAAATAAATATTATAAATAAATCAACATAATTATATCAATCTCAAGAACTCTACGATTATATAATTGAGCATAATTATCATTAAATTATTTATTTTTCTTACAATATTTACATTCATGCTTCTCATTTGATTCAACAAATTTCAAAATTTTATTGCAAAAATGTTTCCAATTTTTTTGTTCCTTTGTTTGTCTCTATAATACTTGAATAAGTGGCGGTCCTATTAATTAGTACATAATATTATATGATTAGTAGCGCCGAGTCTGGTTGTGATTCCGGTATTACCCATCAAACGAACATTTCCACGATTTATGGTTTAAGGTTTATGATTGATCAGATATTTGAACAGATCTTGATTGTTATAATAGTAATGTAGCGCATAGAACAAGACAAACGAGACGCTCAGAAAATTGAGAACAACAGCTACTATTTAGCAGAGAAAATCTCATCTTAAATGATAAGATTATTTCAATTATTACGCATTTTAGCACTTATTAGTGGCTGATTTGCTTATTATATCTTTTTTATCTTCAAGTGTTATACTGCATATAGTATTGGTAATTAATTTTTTAATAGCTTATGATTTATTTTTAAATAGACTTTCAAGAGATCTGCCAAACTTTAACATAATTTGTTTAAAATATTTATTACAAAATTCCAGTGAAAACTTTATAAAACACTCGAACTCGGGCGAAATTTTGGAAAAATACACAATTCGGAAATTTCCTGAAATATTACGAATTCGAGGAATTTCGGTAGCATTTAATTTTGTTGT
>JAQIYA010000995.1:0-15171 GCA_034699355.1 Microtritia minima | reverse complement strand
CAGGCAAATCGAAATGTTAAGGAATGGGATATTTTTAAAAGAAATATACAGTATATTTACCGTAGTATGGAATTACTCTCAACACGAAAACGCAGTCTTGTAATTGCTTGTAATCAGATTTTTTGTCGCCGATAAACAGATTGCATTTCGATTTTTTTTTCTTCCAATATCGTACTATAATATCCCAAAAAAATATAGCGCACAGCGAGACGAAGTGTGTATTTCGGAGAAAAATAAAAGGACAAAAATTGCACAGATGTTCGTATCATTTGATTTCTATTTAACAGCTATTAATCACTAAAAGTGAACAACAATTTTGTATTTAAAGTTAAATATGGCGTAACAAAAGTTTATTATTGAGGCAGAAATGTGTGGTACTCTGGCGTGAAGTAGCCATAACTAAAGATTTCTTCGTGCATGCAATTTCTCTGACAATACTGTATTAATAATTTATTTGTATACTTTACGGCTCGCCGTTTGCCCGAATAATATTTGCATATCTAATTTGTTAAGAATAGTACGAAATAAAATATATACATATCGAGCATTAGATTTTTGCTAATTAGCAGTCTTTCTATTTAAAAATTAATTTGAAATTTAGTGACAATTAAGCAATTCTTACTTATTATTATTGAATACTTTTCGCTGAAAACGATGCAAATTATGGTTGTAATGGAAATATGATTTTCAGCCACAATTTAATGACATAAATAAATGGCACTCATTTATTTTAATGTTTAACTTTCTCGGACAATGTTAAACTGGAAAATAAGTATATCTTTGATGCATAATTGATTATTTTGGGAGCGAATGTATCGAAGCAGTGCTCGCATCAAACCTAATAATACATTTGCAAAGCAGAGCCACAGATTAATTTCTATATTAGTTTGAAATGGCATCGTATTTAAGTTGAGAATAGCATTAGCAGCCATTAAGTCGACGCATCGTTTTATTCAAACTGCCGTTAATGATCAAACCGTAATGATTGCGTTAATGGCCTCTCACGCGCCCTCCTCTCTCACCTCCGCTCAGCCATCATATCGTTACACTATCATATCCAGATTTATAAAACTTAAATAAATATCAAGTTTGTGAATGAATTTTTGAACAAAAATATATTATTAGAAAAGCAATTGTGACAAAATTATAAAACAACAGTACATTTTATGAGACAAGCAATTTTTTATGTAAATGCATTTTAATTATTATTTCATTTTCTGTATTTTGATCAATACTATAGTCATTTCATTAATTGGATTTAATAATATAGAAGAGCGAAGTGTATTCTTAGTTACTATATTATATTCAAATTATATTATTTGAGTACAGAGAATACAAATAGATAATAATTATTTTGTTATAATTGCAATATAATTTTTTATTTATGCAGTATTTAGCATTTGACGTTTTGATAAATTATTCAAAATAAAGGCGTTTATATTCGGCCATATTTTATTATTTTATTTATTATTTATTTATTAATATATCGCAATTTCGAGTCGCTTCTCGTTAAATAAATATTAATTAATGTCAATAGAGAATTAAGAAAATGGAAATGAAAAAAAATAGTTTATAAATCGAAATAAATTTCTATTTATAGCATTAAAAGCTGATCTGTAGACTCCCGCAGCTTATTGTTGATAATTTTTGTGTATGTTTTGCAAAACAAACACTTACTATCGTTAGTCAACTTAATTTTGATTATCGATAAATTTACTAAAGTCAGCATAATATTTGCATTATGTGTGATAAACATTATGAGTGGGAAAATGGTTTTGAAATTGTCTATTATTGTCGATAAGAGCAGATGAATGGTTTGTTTCGGTTATGTGAAGTGCGAGCCTGTGCTGATTAATACTTAAACGCATTTGCATTTCGCTAATTTATTATTGCATATCATTAGGCATAATAAGGAAGTAAAGTATTATTAAACATTTTTTTTGCTTAATTACAAAACATTATTTTAGATTTGAGTTTCGATGCGAACGTTAAATAAAGGGTGATAAGAGTTAACAACAGAAGCAATTTGAACTAATGGCCAATTCTTGTCGATAATAATTGCTTTATGGAATAGATTGATCCAAAAACTAGATTAGACCGAACCGGTGCTCACGTATACTTAAAACTTTGAGTTCGGTTGCTATACTGCTCTCGAGTTGGCATTAGAGTGTGAGACAGGAAACTCAATTTAGAGATAAAGTTTGAAATGCTGTCTCTGCTGTGCAGTCCTCTCCATTGAAGAAATAGTTGTTCTTAGGCTATAAACGCTCTCTTATATTAGCAGCACATGTTTGCAAAATATCAGTCGATGCCGGAAATGTCATTTGATGGGCCAAAAAATATTAAGTCATAAATACATAAACGGCTTATTAAAATAAGTCATTGCCAGTTGTGGCAGAACTGCTTGCAAGCGTTTAATTAAATTTTTCTTTCTTCTCTTGCGATTAGCTTATGCTTGAATTTGAGGGGAAAGAATAAATTTTGATATTTTTGATATCAAGTTCAGAACTCGTCCCCTTTAATCGTGAACGAGCAAAAAGTGGTAAATTACCACTCGCGCTATCCTTATTCCGGAAATCAATTATTTAGCCGAAAGAAAAGATTTTGATTTATGTCATCTGGCGTTTGAATTTGCATTTTCGGCGCACCCGATTATCGGCAAATAACTGCTATATCTTGTTTTGCGCTCACAATTCTGATGCATAGCTTTTAATGGAAAGAAAATATAAATTCTTCATTTTCAAACAGTCAATAATAAAAATCGCATTAATCTAATTGCGTTACAATAAAACGGATAAAAGAAACTACTCTCACGACAAATCTAAATCTAATGTGCGCGCTTCAGTAAAATTGAAAAATCACTTTTCATCTAAAATTAGATTCACTTTTTTTTATATTTTTATTACAAAATCTTAATTTGTTATTTTTCAGTATTTTTATACATTTTTCTGTACGTTATTCTCCATTTCTTGCATCAGTTGCTTGAAATTTCATTATTCAATTTGTTCGCTTTATTATAAAAAAGATTTCAACGTTGACTGAAAAACTTTTCCCTATTATTAGATCAGTACTATGCGAAGTGAAAGTTGATTTTTTTCAGTAATCTATTTTATAAATAGACTTATTGTTGAAAAAAATTAATGATAATACAAAAATTTTAATATTAAATTTGGATCAAAGGTTTACTGTTTTATAAATATTGTGAAATTGATTTGACATTTAACTAATTTATATGTAAAATTGTTTGCTGACGAGCGAGTGCTTCATCATATCTGATTCCAAATCAATTTACAATCTTTTCTTCCGTGCCATATCGCAAGTAAATACGAATTAGTGTATTATATTATTTAATAAAATTTAAAATCTAAAACGCATCGTTAGTTTGTTAGTTGGAAAGCGTTTTCCTCGTAATGGCAATATTAGAAGAGCCAAATCCCTTGAGAGACTTTAAAGACATCCATCACTAAACGAGTGACTTTCGCTGCAATCTTTGCCATCCCTTTCATTTCAACCTTAATTACATGCACTGTTGTAAAAGTTTACTTTCATAATATAGAGGGTTAATGCGTTAAAATTAGAAAATGTTCGGTATCTGTGTTACTACTGCTAAACGTATTATATTGTGTGTGTGTGTGTGTGCTGTACTTTTGCTGAACACTGCAGTCTTTGATTGATTATGAAAAGATTTTTATTTTTTGTTTCTTTCGTTTTGTTTATGCGTACTTGTATTTAGCGCTCGTTTTTATAAACCGTTTTTACGCTCTCAGAGGCGCACCTAATTGTTTATAACGCAAACTAATATTATTGGTTTGCTTAATAAGTTTTGTCATATTAGAAATCTGTAACGCAGTGGTTATTGTAATTTTTTTTAAAAATCTATTGATCAGTCAAGTGAAATGATTTGCCGCCGCTATAACAGCACTCTGTCTGCTTCGTTGTGAGCAATTAAAATAAGATGTTCTCTTAACTATTGAAAGCAAAAACTAAATTTCAAGCGAAATTGTTGTTCGAGTGTTATCCAGAGTACTGTAGAGTAGAGTATTTTGTAAGTTAAGACGTCTCCGAAATGGTTAACAAGTGCCAAAACTGCACGTGTTTTCTGTTTTTACTTAACATTCTTCGCATTTTCTTTTCGCATGTTTTGATTTTATTCTCCGTTGTGTCAAATGCTTGACTCTTTGCTGGCGAACTAGGATTAAGTGGCGTAAATCCAATTTAACGATCGCCGACCGAAAAAGTTTCTCAAAATCATAAAAAGGATTTCATCTATAGTTCCTCAGAGTTATAATAAGAAACATTCTCTCGTTTGGCGAGAATTTTGCAAACAGTCTTAAATGAAGCGAAGGTCAGCAAACAGTGAGAGAGAGAGGAGACTTTCATAAATACTTTTCATAAATATGACAAGTAATAACAGTTAAGCAGTTGTGTTGACCACCTATTCAATTGAAAATTTAGCGCTTCGCTTATAATTTGGCACACATTTGTGCCACATTTCGCCTCTGCCTCTCCTGTTCGCCATTCAACGTATTCATTAGAAAATTAGTGAAAAATATTCTGTTAAACAGAGGTGTAGAATAAATTAGCGATACTGTCAGAAAGTGGCGAACAATTCAAAGTTCACAGGTTAATGCTATGATAATGTTAGTGCCAGTCAACAGATGTTTTGATTGCGAGTTTACAACCTTTATGCTAATTATCTGCCCTCAAATCTACTATCAATCATTCGATTAAGTTATTCATACCCAATATAGAGTTCTAATTATAAAAAATACAGTGAAATCAAATACATTTGTAGCAAAAACTAGTTTCATATTTGCAGATATTCGCGCTAAAAGTATGTTTAATCTAATAAATGAATATGTATTTTACGAAATCATATTCTTCGCGAGCGAACACGAAAATCAAATTTTAAAAGGCATTAAACTTGAGAACTAATTATTTTTACCAAAAGAAATAAAATTTATTTGCGTTAAGTAAAGCGAGTTATTTGGTGTGACTGCTATAAAAAGTGGTAAAACGATGCAGTACTTCCCCAATCGCTGAGTCGTAATGAACTGTTCCGACCATAGAGAGAGAAAAATATAGCGCTTCTAGTTTGAGTTCTTCCACCACTAGAATAGCGAAGGAAAGCGCGAGAGAGAGGGAGAGAACAACTCTGAAGAGTGGTTTATAGTGATTGTAATGCGCACCGTATTCGCTGTATTCACTGCGTTGGCCTAAGAGTTAGTGTGAGTGCATTTCTAGTTGAGTTGCATAGAGTGCATCAGTTGCGAGTTAGCCATCGCCTCGAATGCCGCCGACGAGTGAACCGAACCACTACTCTATGTTAAACGCATTTCGAGAGTATACCAAAAACTATTGAATCGAGTGAATGAGTGAAACGCGAGTGAAATGCCTTAAAATGCGAGAGAAAGTGCTGTTTAGTCTAGTGATGAACACATTCACCACTATGTGAGTCATGATTTTAAATGAATTGCCAATTACTCGACGACGAGATGCGACTCCAATAAGTGAAACACTACCGAATTTATTGATCCGATGGCGAAACACATTATTTACTTTTTATAAGCTTATTTGAGCTCCCATTCAATGACTTAATCAGATAGTATTAAAATTCATTCGTTTTGATGCATCCGAGGTAAGAGTGCTTTTGACTGATATGTCATCTAATAATGTTTGGCAGCATTTATTTATCTAAATATGGATAAAATACGTGCTAAAATGATTTTTAATGAATTTAACTATTAAGCTCTAAAAATAATAAACTATTAAATAGATTTATTTATTACAAATTACTTTGACTAGAAATTTATTTACAGTTATTTTATATTGTTTATAAAATTTACGTATATTTTTCTGATTTTGTTAAATTATCATTCTTATCATTCTATACATTGATTTACTACACGGAAATATTTATCAGATAATTATTAAACATAGTTTGATTAACACTTAAAACAAAAGTAACACTTAATTTTAAGTTTGGCATTTTTGATTTTGTTGGCTCACACGGCAAACACGCCGAACGGCAAGCAATTTGCTTAATATGAAGTTCATTGCGATAAAGAATGTTCTCGAGTAGTTGTTTGGGCCAACGCTTGAGTCAATTATCTTTTATTGTTTATGAGTTACGTCCCAATAAATGATAAGGTGGAGGAAAATTTATTACATAATAGTCTCATTTACCTGTATTCGGCTCGCGAAGGTTGACATTCAAAGAATTTGTCATTAAGAAATTCCTGGCCGAGTGTTGGTTGCGATGCTTTTTGTGTTCTTAATTCCGCTTTTTTCGAGCGATTCTCAAACCCGAAACCACTTATTACGTGGCGTTGTCTTGTGAGGTGCGGGCGTTGGCCATTATCTGCTATAAAATTTTTATTTAAGGTACAGGGAATAGAAATATTTTTAAGGTCATTGTGGGAAAGAATTGTATTTCTATTTCTTTGATAACAATTGTGCGCATTTTGCGAGATGCGCGTACAGTATGCATATATTTTTTTCCAATTAAATTCTGTTAGAAATATTTAATACCCGTTAGTATTTATTACGCGCTCGAACTCAACTCTTTAGATGCGATGCGATGTCTACTTCAAAGCTAACTAAAATAATTCGTTCAGCTTTTCGTGTTCGCCATTCGCCCGCCGGCTATTTGCTGTGTTAGCTTTTCAGATCTTGAGATTGAGAGATGAAGATGAAAATCCAATCTCTGTCACCATTTACTTGAAGGGGCTGACAATCGCCTCGAAACAAAAACTACTTCATTTGATAGAAAAATTTAGTAGGACTGCAAATATATACAGTAATGCAGAAGGTTTTACGTATCATACGGTTGTAAAACTAGTGGAATAGCCTTTACTGACAGTTGTGTGCAGATTATTCGCAACAGAAATAAAATGAGAACAATCTCTGTGTGTGAGACACAAATTAGATGTGATATGAAATTAACTTTTTTTGATACTTTTCATCACCAGTTTTTAAAATGAAAAGACACTTTTAATTGCGTTCGAAAATGTTTCCATTTTGAGAGCATTTCACATTTTATTTCGCATTTATATGATGATGTGTTCTGCCATTCATTTTCGTATTTTTAATATTTCGCTTAAATTTTGTTACATTTAAAGACTTCGTGATTCGCATTGAATAATATAAAAGTATTATAATTACAATCGTTAGTAGAACTTATTATTGTAAACGTAATTTAGTTCAACTCCACTGAAAAGCAAAAATAAATAAATTAAAATTTGCACATTAGATATTTTTTTTAATGATATATTTTAGTAGAAATGAAATGATTTTAATGGCTTTAAAAAGTAATAAAATAAACATTTATACTTTAGCTCAGCAAGAATAATGTATTATGATTTTGGTCATATGAATAAAGATAAGGACTTACAAAATTTTCATATAGAAATTCATTTTCCATTATTTCGAATATCTGAACGAATGGCATATTTATTATACACTCTATAATTATTTGTGAATTGCATTATTATTTTAAAATTTTATAGAAAAATATAATTGTTAAGGAAAATAAAGCAATAGAAGTGAAATTTTTATTGTGTTAATCGCATTGTTTGACTATTTAAAGTTTATTTTGGTAAAACTGTTTGCATTTATGAGTTACGCCCTTTTCAATATTTTATTTCATTCTGGCACCAAAAAATGGTAAAAGAAATTTTGGGGTGTCTTTAATTTAGTCGAAATAAGTATTTTTTGGTGCGATAATATTTTCAGTGCGTGTTTATGCGATACCAATGGTCTCTCTCTCTCTCTCTCTCTCGCGTATTGTATTGTAATGCCATAATCAAAAGCGCTAACCGGACAATAGACGAATTTTAGGAAAGGCGTTATTATTTAAGGGGAAAATGCAATGAAGCGAAACTCTTGCAAAATGTGATTTCAACTTTCTTTTCATCGCAAACCACCAAATTTACCACCAAAAATGCTTTTGCTTTGCATCACTTGTGTCTATACTTATATATATTTCGTATGTCTATTTGTGATAACACTTGCAATCACTTTTGCTGCAAATTTTTGTGTTCACAACATCACCCAATTTGCTCCAAAAAGTACATTATATGTTAAGTTTTAGCAACTTTTCTAGAATTATAAATATTGTTATTGACACAAATTTTGACACTTTTCTAATTTTCATACTATAGTGTATATATTGTAGACTCTAATTTGTAAAATTTATTAAATTAGAAAAATTATAAATCATTTAAAATTTATTTAAACAATAATTGATTAATGTTTTTAATAGTTATTTTTTATAGTATTGTGAATATTTTGGAATTAGAAAGAGGTGAACATATTATTTTCGTTTATTTACGTAAAATATACGGCTTTTTTTAAAATATGTCTTTATATTTAAAACATTTTAAACAGATTTACTGACATTTACAGCTTTTACTTTAAATAGTTGATAAATATATTTTTAAATATATTCCACAGAAGCGTGAAAACACTTTTAGCAATATTGCAGACATATTTGTGTAGCTCTCCGTATGGCGTCTGTTCGTTCAAATTTTGTTTTATCTCAAGGTTTAAATACAGTTTAAGTTTTTGAAATTGTGTTATTTTTCAATCGTGTTTAAATAAATTATAAATATTATAATGAAGAAAGATTTCTAATTATTTTTTGCTGAGAAATTTGTACAAAATTTGTTTTTAATTTAGTATTAAAATCGCTGACTTATCAAATATATAATTTATAATTATAAAGGTTTATTGATTAATTATATATTTTAATTCGAATTAATTATCTTCGAAAAAGAATTTTAATCACCGAATATTTTTCTTTAAATTTAATGATATCTATTTTGTTTTTTTAAATATTTTTATTTCGAGCTAAAGAAGCCGAAGAACTCTGGCATCACTTTTAATTAGCAATTTTTATTTAAGTTAAATATTTATGAAATAGCGTACAACTAAATTGAAAATCTAAATCTCTTATAAAACTTAATTTATTAAATTATGTTGTCTTATAATTTAGTTAACAATAACTACAGCAGACTGTATTCTTCTAATGAATACCTTTTTTTATAAGAAAGCAATTTCTCGCTGCAATTGTAAAAAAGTCTTATTCCGCAATCTATTTAATAACTTTTGACAGTTGGTTAAAATGAATTGCATTTGTCTGGAGGCCATTATTTTTGAATGGGGCCAAAAAAATCTCTAGTAATTTTGCTGCCAATTTGGCAATGATTTATTCTCTCTTATGTCTGAATTTTGTGGCCACTGTTAGTACAAGTCTGGGAAGTAATATTAGCCAACAAAAACGAAAGGTGCGAATTTGGAGAAAACTGTGAAATTTTCGCTCTTAACATGAAAATAAATTTCAAGAACAATTTTCAGATCACATTTCGAAGTTTTGTATTTTTATTTTTTTTTTAGTAGAAGTTATCGAAATTACAAATGAGATACTCATATAAGAAACACGCAAAATATGGCACATATAAGGAGTAGGAAGTCATACTCTATTCCTCATCCATTCTTGTCTTCACTTTGATGGCGCATCATTTTTTCTTAAGGCATTGAGGAAAGTGTTTCCTTGACGACGGAGTGATGTACTTATTCTTACTTCAGTTACAATCTCTTGAACACCCAGTTATTTCTTCGTCTGTCTCTTTTTCATCTTGTTTTCCACCCTTTTTTTCTATTTCATGTCTCGCGTGTCGCGCTCGTTATCCTTCTTTCCCACAGTTGTGCTATTGTTCATACAATTTTTTTCGGTACACTATAAAGATTTGTAGTTTTAGTGATTCTTTAGTTGTGTCAGTAATTGATCAAATGTTTACAAATGAAATATTTAATAGTGTTTTTTATAAAAGAAAACTGCTGTCAAGCAAAATGACGCGTTACTTAATTTTATTTATATAGCAGTTTATTATTACATTTTTTTGTTTATCTTAAACAATATGGTTCAAAAAATTATTGCATATTTTTTTCATTGAAATAAAATAAATTTGAAACATTTTTATCGAATTTACCATATAATTATTTCTTGAAGTTTAACTAATCATTGAATATTTGAAAATATTTTCATTGAAATTTTCAAGGATATCAATTTTGATAAACTTATGTTTACATTTTCTTTACAAAATTTTTACTTTATTTCACTTTATTATATGTAAATTTAGAGGTTATATACATTTTGTATAAAAGTTATTGAAATGCAATAAAATTTTAAAATATTATTTGTAACGTAAAGAATTTAATATTATCGGAATTTTATAGAAATTAATTTCAAGTTTTAACTTTTAAGACTTTTATTATACTGTTTATATAAACAAAGTTGTGTTTACTTGAAAAAGAGAATATGCTTTTGAAGCAGTTTTCTTTTATTTTATCGCAACTGATTTTATATAAATATTTACATTTATTTTAAATTTAAATTTCCGTACGTTTTCTTGTGTAACATTAGAGAGCGAGCGAGTCATAAAAGTAGAATATTATATGGCGTTGAATCTGAAATTTCCGAAATTCAACACAAGAACTGCAATGCGAACCAAACAAACACAGTGTAGCACTCATTTAAAAAGCGTTGACCACGTAATGGACTGAATTGTATGGCATCGCTAATAGAATTTGTTGGACCAAAAAAAATGTTTTAACCGCACGCACACTATGTAAGCGTCACCAGAAAATTAGTCGGATATTTGCTAACGAGTGGCGGAAATGAAGCCAACATTGCAAAGCAAATAACTTGAGACCCGAACTCATTAACCAATATTCTGTTTCTCACTCCAATTTTCTCTATTGATTTTGCAGTTTTTCTATAAAACAATCCGATTCTATATTTAATTTATTTTTGTTTTAATTCCCATCAACTAATATGAGTTATTTCAAAAATTTGTAATTTTTTATTAAAAAATTTTCGATAAACTTGGATATAAATTCTGCAAAAATCGTTTGATTCGATTGTAGTGAAATAAAAAAAATCGAAAAATAAAGAATTCAGTTTAATATGCGGAAAGTCTGCTATTGTGAGAAAGTTTAAATTCTAATGTTAGTAAACTTTTTTTTATTGCGCTATTTGATTGCCCATAGACTAACATAGCTATCAAACTTTAATGCTATATTTCTTTAAGCATTGATAGCGATTGCATTGACTATGAAAATGCTTTTATATTGTTGAAGAATTCGAAATTGGTTTTGCACTTGAATGCCCATACTATCAACGACACACACACACATGTATATATGTTTATATCTCATACTGGTTTATATATAATATATAAGTTTTATGTATTTTGTATATCATATATTTAGTACTGATCCGATCGACAAATCTTTTGCATCAAATATCATGATTTGGGATTTTTTTAAAGTATAAAAGTATTGAATAAGTTTTCGATCTATTTATCATTCTTATGATTCCCTCGGTTATTACAAATTTTCTGATACAGTATTTTCTAGGGTATAGCAAAATTCAGATAAATTTTCATAATACGATTTAATAATATTAAGAAAGAGAAAAAGAGGAAAATCAATTCAAATAAATTTACATTTATATTTAAACAATGCTTAGATGCAAGAAAATAATCTGAAAGTCAAATAAAATAAATAAAAAACAAGAGCACAAAGTAATTTAATATTTGATGGATATCACTAAAGAATAACTCAATGCTATACAAGTGTTTACAAAGTGTATGGAAATAAAAATAAATTTCCTTTTTCATGACTAAATCAACAATAAATATCACATTAGATTAAGTTTGCATAATTTGTATTTTTAATACATAGTTTTACGTTGTGATCAAATTTGATGCCTTTAAGGCAAAGATTATAACAAATACCAAAAATGCAATTATTATTAAGAGAAAATAATAATAACTATACCATTAATGACAACCCTTTTAATCGAAAATTTTCTGATTTGATGCCCACTTTTGCATCTGGCATTGTGTAGATAATTCTCTTAAATTCATTTGTCATGCAATGCATTCCAATGAGTAATTGTTATTCTTAGCAGACCTTTTTTGATGTATCTTCTCGTTTCAGTGTATATCTCTTGCTCGCAAGCGAACCAATGCAAGCGTTGCTATAGTGATGATCATTTCTATTATTATAATACCAGACAATGTAATAAAGACTAACTTATTGATGCAGTTGCCAATTACTTGTAAAGATATTGCAGCACAAATAATAATACTTATGGTATTTGTTAAATGTCTTAAAATGTTTAAATACACATACAAACAAATTATGGTCTGTGTTTTATTAATTTTCGCAAAAATGTTGTTCATATTATATATTTTAATAGTAATTTTCAGTGTCTTAAACATTTCCATATATGAAAAAAAATGTTTTCATTAAAGTCTTTTCTATAGAATATTCTTATCTGCGTGAAAAATTTTATTAATGCAATTGAAGATAACATAATTTTTTATGCGCGACTTTAGTCTGTTTTTATGTTAGTTTATATTGGTTTATTCGAGAAAATTTCCCTTTTTAATGAAATAATTAAATTTCAAGCGAATAGCGAGTAACGAAGAAAATAATACCGCATACACAGCCAGTATTAATCTATTTTCCTAATTATAATTTGTTCTAATGTTTGTGTCACAAGTTATTGCAATTAATAATCTCCAACTATAAGCAGTAAATTTATTAATTAGTAGAAAAGTTTGTTTTTTCTTTGCTATAGAATTACTTTGCTAATGGCAGACTACCATTAGTTAGCTTTAATGCACTATAGAATTGCTAAGAATATTAGAAAAGGAATTATACTAAAATCTTTCTTATTTATATAATGATAGATTGATATATAATTTATGTATATAACTATATAACTTATATGTTGGTCTCTTGCTTTATTTAACATTCAGAATGGTCGACATTAATAAGTGCGCACACTGTACAAACATGTTTGCCAGCCTTTCTATTAGTTATATTGTTGCGATTGCAATAACTTTTTCTATGGTCTTAAAGTTTGCAGCAAATTAGATGTGATGGTAAGAATCGAGTGAATTACCTTCACTTCATTCTCTTATAAAGTATATTTTTCTCAATTCCATTAGGAGTTTAGTGCACTCTATTCTCTTTCGCTTTACTCTCGCTCTCTCTCTCTCTCTTCAATGCATTTCTCATTTGGTGCACAAAATTGGGTCCATATATCATTTGTCCCTAACAGCGCAGTTCAGTTTAACTCTTTCTTTTTATTTTCCAAATATTTTTCTATTTAGCAAAAGATAAGCCAAATTTTTCTACCATTTATATTTGTATTTTATTTTTTTGTTTAAAGAAGTTAAGCCACATAGAAGTTGTCAGAGATTCTATTGCTTTAAAGTTTGAAAATATTTAATCTTATTTGGGAAATATATTCGAAATTGAATTTGTTTGTTAATAATAAAGGGAAATATTCTTAAAAATTCTTTACACGATGTGTTGATGCAATTTTAGCGATAAATTTGTTCAAAAATTTTGATAAGCAGATAATTTTTCAGAAAATCATTTCATATTGTATGTATGATTGATAATTGAATCTCAACACTATATTAATGAACGACATACCAATATTCTTTTGGAGACTTTCTGTCGTTTTTTTTAATTTTTATATAAGTCTTATTGTTAAAAATCTATTTTACCATAGCTTCTGCGAATTTATATTGTTATTGCAACTATCAATTTACTGTATATAACATAATTTCAATTCATTATACAGCATAAGTCGCGGTCTTTCATTTGTGGACATATTCGCGTTTAGTGCATACACTCCTATTGTGTGTTAAGGCATTAACTCACCAAACTATATATTTTTTGTTGTTTGGTATGTCCTCATTCTTAACTGAGGCAATGATAAATTGAAGCATGAGTTTGCCAAACCATTCTTTATATGTCGACGTCTATGTGAAAGACAATAAATGTAACTCTAATATAACTTGGCTTATGTACAGTAGATATTCACTTAACAATATTTTGTATTTGACTCTCTTTCGGCAATTTATAACTTAACCATTATTTTTTCGCACAAGATTTTTAAGCTTTAATTTTAATTTTGATTATTTATTCTTTTATGCGCAAAAATTTAATACAAATTAATGATTTTTAAAATTAAATACTTCTATTATAAACTAGAGTGTTATATAAATAAGTTCATAAAATAATTTGATTTAATTATGATCTGCTGGGTTACGATCGCAAGTATTTGCAATTCGAAATGTTCGCGACATTTTTACATTATTTGTCAATCATTAGAGATTCTTCAAATATTTTCCAACCTTTTTGCTCGATATATAATCTAAATGCAAGTTTTTAAGCCTTAAAAAAAATTTAAAACGCTAAAAATAGAAATGCAATGCAATGCTGATATTTTTAAATATATTCAAATAAATTTTGCTTTTAATATTAAAAATAGTAGCGTCGCATTACTAGTTTACATATCTATTTAAGAATTATTCTGCCCTTATTTTTAGATGCAATAAAAGCTATTTTCACTTTACATGTCGATATTAGAAAATTAGTGGGGAGGAGTTGGGGAGAACTGATTAATTTGGCGAGAAATGGTGATCACAGTGGAGAGATTGGTAATGCTTGAAAGGGGAGCCATCCCTGCAGAGCACTCCCGATAACGATAAATAGCCCCCCGACTGACGACTCACGACTGAGTTAATATTCGTGACAATTCGCTGAAATGAGTTATGTCATCGTTTGGCTTCAATCTATAATTTTCCAAATGCTTAATTAGACTTATGAGCGCTGTGTCCCCACTCTAACCATTATTGCTTTTATGATCAATACATTGCATTCAGAAATTACAAGGAGTGAGTTCTACTTTATTAATGCTGCTTAGATTTTGCTGCTCTATCTTAACAGTTTGTCGTTTTTTCATTACCCCTTAAAAGACTCTTCTCCTCAACAAAATTCATTTCATAACATTGAAAAAAAATATTTTTTGGTATAATATATTTTTAAATTTAAATTCGGATAATGTTTGTTATTATAATTACAATAACTATCAGGAAATTATAATTATCTTAATTATTTAAATTTGATTACGTTTGAATATTTGATTAAGACACGAGGCGACACAACGGCTAGACTATGCAATAATACGTTACGCAATCCCACCCAAACTCTATAATCGCGATAATAGTGGCAATACCTTAACTTTATATCATTGCTATTTTAATATTACTGTAAATGACTTTACTTAACAATACCTGT
>JAQIYA010000994.1:0-15198 GCA_034699355.1 Microtritia minima | reverse complement strand
TACAGCATTGTTTTTATTAATGTTTAAATATGATGAACATCGACACTAGTCGTATAGAGAATATAAACAGCTATAAACCTCATTAGAGAACTTTTCAGCACATTTTCAAAACATTCAGCTCATATATGATGGATTTTACATTGAGCTTTCTAAGTCTCATATGCTCACGAAAGTGTTTTCATTATTTTTAGCTGATTTTGTTTGCAAACTTATGGATTTAACGTGTCTGTCTGTTAGTATTCCCCCCGAAGAAAAGAGAGACAATTGGCCGACAAAATAGTGATCATTTAAGTTGAATTATTTAACGCCAAATACAGGTGTGTGCACGGGGGTCTGGCTAGAGTATAGACCCCCCAGAATTTTCGAAAAATCGAATTTCATTGTAGATATGTTTAAGTTTTGAGACAAAAAATGAATTTTTAAAAAAATTTAGAAAAAAATTCATTTTTATCTAAATATTCAAAAAATTGTCTCACAAATCCGATGAGTTTTGACCCCCCTCTAAAATTTGGTCAGACCCCCCCCCAGACTTTCGGAGCGTGCACACCCCTGCAAATATGTTCAGTAAATTAGACATTAAAGCTATTATTAGCTGCTAAAAAGAGTAGATTATATTAACGTATTATAGTGCGATATTGTCATTTCAAATCTTTACATTGTATAGTGAAACAAATTTTAGTCAACAAAATTTTTTCTGATTATATTGTTTCGATTATTGTCAATATTTAAAATGAATTATAATTTAGAATTTAAAACATAAATATTTTTAAATCATAATTTACTATTGTATTTTACACTATTGAACAATAAATCAGCTCAATATAATGGTCATTCTTGTTTTATTATTTATAAGTGAGATCGCAATATCAACAATTTTTGCTTTTAGCCATAAGATATTTTTATTGAAAAATAAAATATAAAATAGCGTATACAGAGTTATAATTTTCTTTAAAGTTTTTTTTTAGAGTACAACAACAATTTGGGAATTTTGATTTTGAATTCGTATAATAACTTCGCGAATCGAATCATACATATTTATAAACTTTAATTTCTTAATTTTAAACTTATAAAAATTTCTGTTAAATAAATAAATATTCTCAATATTTTGGATTTTAAAATTTCCCGAAAAATAATTTTTAAGTGATTTTAATCTATTCTTTTTAAATGAAAAATTTAAAAACTTGTTTTATTATTTTAATAATTAAGAAAAGTATGAAAATAAAATAAATTATTTAAATGAAAATAATTTGTAATAAAAGAAGGCAACAAAATAATAAAAAGCATAAATTTGAAATAAAATCTAGAAATTCCTAAAATTACATGAAATTACTAGAATTTGGTTTGATTTTAAAAGAATTACTTAATTAAGTGCATGTTCTAAAAGAAATATTAGATAAAAAATTGTAAAAAATGTAATAATCATTATAGAATAATTCATATTTATTAACAAATATAAATGAATTAATAATATCAATGAATTTCGAACTAATTCACAAACTATTAATATAATACATAACTTTATTGATTATTATTCACACAACTTATTATTCAATAGATAGATAGATAGATAGATAGATAGATAACAAATATAATATATAAATATTGTTATTTCTATTATATGATATAAATGATGACCATTATATCTATACATTTAGGGGAAAAGTGATGGCTTTATTAGTGAAAGTTGAGCTTCATATTCAGTATTGCGGTCATGATTGGGTTTAAAATTTTTTATATTCCACACGTTATGCTTACTTATCTTACTATCTTTAAATTGTTTTTGTAGACGATTTGAATGAACAAAGTGTTAAGTTTTCGATTGAATATACAGTTAGTACTCGGTTTAGTCATCCCGGATTTAGGCAATTCTCGGATTTATGCAACAGAAAATTTTGCCCAAATTGAATCTCTATTCTTCTAATGTTAAAAAATTCGGATTTAGGCAAATTCAGTTTAGGCAACGAAATTTTCATAAGTGCCATACAACTATCTCGGTTTAGGCAAATATTTGTTGGCAAAAAAGATGTTACTAATAAAACTATATACTGACCGAACGAGTAATGCTCACAAACCTTATTTTAGACTCCTTTAGTTAATTATTTTTATTACTTTGCGAAATATTGAATTGGATGTATTGAATGTAAACTATTTTCAATTAAAGATTGAAGTTTGAAAAGTGAAATTTAAGTCAGTTTTCAAGTTAACTCAGGTTTTCTCTATAACTATGCAATTAAATTAGTTTACTGATTATTTTTAATGAGTTTAAATTAATTTTAAATATGTATTAATTTTTTAAATGAGTTCGGATTTAGGAAAGTTTCGCTTTAGGCAATGCATTTTCAATGCCCAAATCAGTTGCCTAAACCGAGTACTAACTGTATATAAATATTTTTTTTTTCAATATATATTTTTATTATTCATTTCATATAATAAAAATATTTATATTTAAAATTTGTTAAATATTAATAAATCTATAAAAAATCTTTTTCTCTCTTAAAAACATAGTTTAGCGCTATCTGACAGAAATTGACTTTCTTGTAAAGCATGTCTGTGTCTCTTACGCAGAATAGATAACAAAACACATCGTTTGTGATTCGTAAGAGTCTCTGACTTTCTTTGAAAAAAGCCAATTTCTTTCAGATAGCGCTATACTGTAGTTAAAACCAGCAATTCATTTGTGAGAGTGTGATGTTATTATTGCCGCCCGCCGTCAATAGTGTTGTTTGTCTATCACTACTACTACTTTTGGAAATTTTTAAAATAATAAATCTGATTAAAAGTAAGTTCTAAATTATAACCACTAAAAGTATTTTGTTTATTACCTTTTTATTATAGATAAATAATTATTTGAACAAAAAATCCTAATCTTAACCAATGATCTTAACAAAGCACGTGTGATCTCAAATCCAGACATATATTCATTATATATGTTTTCTTTTGTGATATACATTATTGAAGAGATAGCCAACAATATTTCACTTGTGTCTGTACGACATTTAATGCATAAAAACTAAAATAACTAAAACAAAATCTTCAAACACTCTTTCAATTCATTGCTTTCATTGTAGAAGTAAATTCAATTTATTCTTCTATTACTATTACTATTATTATTATTCTTATTATTACAATTCAATGATTTCTATCATATAAAACAAGATATTTACACACGAATTCTTTTGCAAACTGGATAATAATTTATTACATAAATTGTAGTCATTATATTTTATATGTTAGTTTTTGTTTTAACAATGTTTATAATTTTTAATTTCTCTTTTTAAAATATAATAAGAGATTGAAGTCACTGCATTGTTAAAGGTATAGCTACAATAAATAGCTACATTGTTATACTACAATAAATAAAATACATTCAATATCGTCAAAACAAATATGAGCATTAAAATGAGCTGATTTTAATATTATTTTTACTATTTAAATGACACTAAATTTGGCCGACTTATGGTTCGTTCCCTGAGGACAGACGGACAGACGGACATCTCAAATCCACAATCGTATGATGCTTTTGTCAAAATCAGCTAATAATACTTTTAATTTAAATTAATTATCATACTTGATGTTACGTAAAATGTAGAATGAATTATAGTCTTTGATTTAATCAAAAACTCGCTCCACTTCTGTTAATAATAATTAAATAAATTGTATAATAATTAAAGATCAACGTATTCGGTTAAATAAATTGATAAAATTCGGTTTTTATAGACAAAACTTCCTATAAATTCATTTTTTTCGGTTAATTAAAGTTATAAAATCCAGTTTTTTGGTTAAATAAATAAATATTAATAAAGAGTGGGGTTTTGGTTAAATAAACTAATAAAATCAGGTTTTTATATTAAATATATAATATACAAAATATGTTCTAAAATCGTTTTTTTTTTGTTAAATAAAGTTCAAATACCCGTTTTTTCATGAATAAAAATTCACTTAAAAGTTAATTTAAGTTTTGTTTTGAACGTGTAATCTAAGTTAAACTTGTATTAATAAAATAAGTTTTAACCTCAAACCCTGCTCTTAAATAATAATATTATTACTTTAGTGTTATGAAAGTGATTGCTTTGCGCTTTAAGATTTTAGTTTATAAACTTTTTAAAGTATAATTAAACTCTCTCTCTCTTTAACATTACTTTACTATTAGGATACTATTGACAAATATTTAGCAGCAAATACTTAACAAGTTGTTCATTTTAAAGGACATCTTGGGCATAAAAATTGTACCAAAATGGACATAATTATGGCTATCTCTTGTACAAAATCATACTTTCTTCTCTAAGGGGTGAGTGTTAGTGGTGTGGATGGCATCACATTTCTATTTAAGGGTGAAATTTGTTGTTAACATTTTACATTACATTACATTACATTGCTATCGCTTTGATCTGATTAGGGATCGATCGCAAGCAGACATTCAACTGGTGAGACAGGGTTTATAAATAAACTTATCGTTATAATACGAAAGTCTCTTCTATTGAATAGAAATAAGTGAAATACAATATTCAAGAGTAGGTTTTAAGTCATAGATTTTGTGCGCTTAAATATAACTGGATTGATGTAAATTGCAATTAATTTTGTAGAAGAGATGTAATTGATTTGTGTAATGGAGAGCACATCTTTTCATTCTCCCACTCTCTCTAATGAAATGATGACAACTAATTACTAACTGATAAAATTAAGCCAACTTTAAGAAATATTCATAATGATCGACAAAAGATCGACAACATTAGACAAAATATCAAAATGCTTGCTTATCCAAACACTACATCTTTCAATATTGTTTTTTTATAATTTTCTTTACAAAAATATGAAATTTCATTACTTTTACATTATATTTTATTGCTTTTTAAAAGTATTAAAACGCACTTTTATTTTAAAAACCATTATTTTGTTTGGAACATCAATTTTATTCAAATTCTTAAAGATGTGGAATCGGGAAATAACAGCAAACATATAAAAAACATTAATAAACATAAGCTAAAGTTTTATAACAAATCAAATTTGTGTAAAAACGGCTGAATAAGACTGTAATTATTGATGTTGTAATAATAAATCTAAATATCTGTTAAAAATTACAGTTTTACAAAGTTATAACTGATAAACATTTTGTAATAACAGAATAATTAACTATTTATCAAAAGGAAGACTTAGAATGAAAATTTTTTTAAAGAGAGCTGAATGGGTTAACGCAACGCTCACCCCTCGAAACGGTGGTTCAGCACTACAGGCACGGCTCGTGTGCGGCCTCGTATGTCTGCATTTTCTCCCATTCAGTTAAGGTTGAGAAAACTAGTTCTCTGCGAGTCTAACAGCTCGTTATAAATGGACAGTATGTGACTGTCTGTGCGGCGAACAAATCTTAATAGATAGATATACGCGGGCTATAAACGAGGCATATTTTTTTAGAATGAAAAATCGTTAGTTTGAATAATAGAGGCAATTACTGAGCATTTGACCATTTTGTTATTTATCATTACTCTATGTTATGTTAGATAAATAATTTAATTATTTAAAATAAAATTAAAACTAAATCAATAAATAACATTTTAAAGACTTTTTAGCATTAAAACAAAATAATTAGCTTATTAAAAATAAGTTATTAATGATGGCTGACTGTGTAAATAAACCACAAAGTGTCTAAACATGTTTAGAAATATAAGAAAGATTAAAATTTAAGGATACAAATAGATTTAAATTTAAATCTTTTATTAAAACATATTTAAATCTGTGGCAATAATAAAGTTATCTTAACTTTCATAAAATTTGAAATCTATATTAATAAAATATCTTTATAACAATACTATAAGAACTTTGATGTAAGCCTATGTAATATAAACAAATTTTAAAGCTTAACTTTCATACAAATAATTTATTTTTCTTAATGTATAATTTTTAAACATGTTTGGCATTAATAAGTTTTTTAAAATGGCAAGTATTTCGGTAACCAATTCCCTCTTTTTCACTACGATAAAGGAAATGAAACAAATTTATAAAAGGAAACAAGATTTTACACTATTAAGTGCTTTTTAGAATAATTTTTTATTTTTTAGATGTATATTAACTTAACTTCAGAATATTTGTATAGTAAATTTTTATACGCGCAAACTTTGCGCTTTTAATATTTTATTTAATAATTGATTTTCAACACCAGTTGTTAAACTTTATGCAAAAATTTTAATCTTCTTTCTAAAATAATTCTTTGCTTACTGTATACAATAAATTATAGAATTTAGAGATAAAGAAAGCAATACAAATATTATATATATATATATTTTATATATATTTATACTTTACAATATTGTAAAGTATAAAATGTTATTTATTTTTTTAAATGCATAATCTATTTATGTCTGATATAGATAAAAATAAAATTTAATCTATAATTAATTGTGTTACTATATATTTACATTAAATGCAATGAATCTGTTATAACTTATATGCAATAAACAAATCAATTGAGGGTCAATGTTAAATAAATTTTATATTTAAAATAACCTCATTTACAAATGTCAATGTTCTGTTTAGTTTTTCGAATAAATTGTTTAACAAATATGCGTAATTTAGACTTTAATAAAGTATTTTTCCGATATTTTACACAGTATTAATTTATTATTAACTTAACTTATTATAATAATTTAATAATTTTATATCAAGTAATTAACTAAATATTATTTTATAAAATAATTTATATCATAGCATCGATAACCACGAATAGTGTTTTATTGAGCCTAATTTTCGTAGAACTAGAAAATATAATTAAGCTATAACTCTAAGCTATAAGCTATTATAAGTATTAAACCAAATTTGTATATTAAATAAACTCAACGATTTTAAGTACACCTATAATTTTGAAAATTTATACATTAAATCCAAATGAGTATAAAACTAAATATTATTTCACATTTTCATATTATAATTAGTATAGAAATTTTGGTTTATTAAATTTTGTACATAAAACCCAATTATATAAGAAAACAAATGTAAAACCCTTTATATAAATACCTTCATTGAGTTTACAAGTTTTTGTATATTTAAAGATTGCAAAATATCATTGAGATGTTACTCCCTTTCGAGAGCTGAGATTAAGCTAATCTCAGATTAAATAATAGATTATAGATTAAATAAGTTTGAGATCGTGAGGACATTGTTTTTAATGATTAAAAAGTAGAATAACATATAACGTAAACATATATATTAAGCTCAGAAGTTTGGCTTCGATTTATAATTTTTAGCTGATTTTGACTTTTAACAAAAGCAAGCTTATGCTTATGGATTTGAGATGTCCGCCCGTCCGTACGATGACAATAATGCTAATTTAGCAGCAAAATATTGATTAGTAGTAGTTTGCTTTCATTTTTAAGCTTTTTTATAAAAATTATTTTCAAATTTATTAAGCATATGTCTGTTCTAAACACTGATCTCCGAAACTATTTCAATAAGCAGTGATTCAAACTCTGATTGCAGGTCAGAGTTGTTGTCGAGTTTGGAGATGAAATAAATGTCTTGATATTAAAATATGGTCACTAACGATGAATGGGAAACGTTAAACGGATTGAAATCAAAGAAAATGTGAGGCTCTAATAGATAGTTAACAAAGTCAAAGACAGGTGTTTACCATTTTTGAAAGTGATATTTGACTATTACATAATGTATATGTAATTAACAAATATAAATTGTTTGAGCAATTTTATATAATCTTAAGTGTTATTTATATATATTTTATACACTAAGTTTCTATTTTAAATTTGACTTTATTTGATTAGCCTGAGGACAAAAATAAAATTCTTATTAAAATATTTCTAAGCAAATAAAAACAATTTAAGAGTAAATATTAATAAAAAGTAGGCGAAATGTCTAAACAAGATAATCAATTAACAATTACATGATATATAAGTTGAGGAAAACGAATTCGGTTTGTAAAATAATTTCACCGAATTAATAATATAATTTCGGTCAATTGTCAGAATTTACCGAGTTTTATCGATATTTACCAAATTTTATACATTTGATTGCAAGTTTAATTTTCAGTAAACTTTAAGAAATTTTTTTGCTTTGCATTATATTATATCATTAGCCAACATTCGATTTTTGTATTCACTTTTTAATAATGAAATATTGAGAAAAAATTTAATTGAAATTACTATACTATAATATTTATATTGATAATATACTTAATATACTGCGAGAGGATTAAGTCGTGTCGCATAGCAAATGTATAAGAATAGGCAAAACTTAATCACATGATAGAATACAGTAAACACAGGTTTTAGTAAAGACATAAATGAGCATTTGTTTTTGTTATTAAAATTTCATTATCTAAATAAAATGGACGAAAATGGACCAAAACAAAACAGTTTGATATTCATTAGTCACAAAAATATATACTGTAAGCTGCTATGCATGAGACACGACTTAATCCTCTCGCAGTACATTTACTTCATTAATATATATTAAAATGTTATTTTATATAAATTTTTTGTATATAATTATTAACCGAATTTGAGCTCCGAATTTAATTTTTCGAATAGACCGATAAAGTACAGTACTTCCAAATGTATAAGTCATAATTGCTAAAATGTTAAAACATGTTTAAATATAAAAATAAAATGTAATTGAAATTTAAATATTCAATTAAGTGGAAATTGGACTCGTCGGCAAAAAAATTAAACTAAACACTTCACAGTTTTCAAGCTGTAAAGCGCTAATTAAAGTTTCTAATAATAATACTATTATTAACGATAGCGATACCATACTAACAAGCATATGTTAGATGCAAATCAAGAACATATCCAACATTCATTGCTTTGTATTATTACTAATTTAATACAATTTCTATGATTTATTTAACTTTTCTACTTTTTGTGAGCGCGACATAAGTTTTTGATGGTTAAACATTTGATGCTCAACATAACTATAAATAACTTATTTTATTTTAATATCATTATAGTCACTATTTAGACTGTATGCAAACCAGTCTAAATAGTGACTATATGGTGACAAATTTGATTTATTCAAAAGAGTTATCTCCTAAAGCATACCAATTTTATAATCGCCCACTATTTAGATGAGATTGAGAACTAGTGCGTATAAAGGGCTTAACTCAACTTTATTGTTTTGAGTCAATTATGACACTACACGTGTTGACTCAATGTAAATACAAAACCTTAATGAATTCCTTTAAGTTATTTTGTTTATAGGTGTTAACCCTTTCTAATAAGTAAAATTTCCCATTAATGAAAAAGTGGGCGATTATAAAATTGGTATGCTTTATATATAAGATTACTGTAATACAAATATTCAAACAATAAAATTAATTTATATTAAATTTTGCTTATAATCTTTTTACATAATTTTTATTAAATAGAAGTTGGTATTGATTTCTTTGTTAAATTCAAAATCTAAAATTATGATAATAAAAATTAATTATTGATGACAATTTGATAAATTGATAATTTTAAATGTAAAGTTTCGAAATAATACAACTCCCAAAGCCTGTCTGTCTTTTCATTGATTATTTTTGAGCTGCTTTTATATATTTATTCTTAAAATTATTAATGAATTCGATACTATAATTTTGTTATTTGTGGTCTAATTTTAACTTAAAATACCAAATATCTCATTACAAACTTCATTTTTTTTATTCAAATTAACAAATTTAAAATCTCAAATTTAAGAAATCATAAAAAATTATTTACACTTCATTTAATAATTAATCAGAATTGTTTATTTTAAAAAATATTACTTTAATAACTCAGAAGCGATTAAAAACATTTAAATAAAATGCAAATTAATGCGGTAATAATTTATATTTCTTTTAATCAACGGGAGTCCTCGTAAATTCAAGTAATAAATAAAGTTATGGTAAGTTAACCAACAAAGAAATCACAAACTCTTAGCGATATTTAGCGCTTCGAACAAATCGAAATTGACATTCAATTTAGAAATTGATTTCTACTTAATCACCTCAAGTAATGCCTAATTCCAGTTCTATTCGGTTAAACAACTTAAACGATCAATAAATACAAATAAAATGCAATAAAAATGATTAATAAATAATGGTCGCTCTTGATTTCGCCATAACTGATCGCGTAATAGGCTATCAAAATTAATGCGATTATATTAAGGAAAATGATTTTCTATAAAAACTTTTATTAACATAATAGTTTTTTTTTTCAAAAAAAACGTATGCTTTCATCGTCTTCTTTTAAGCATTGCTTGAATCAATACGAAACTATTTTTAGTCAAAAGACTTTTTTCATACAAAAGTAAAAAATCCATTATGACTTAAATTGACATCAATCCTACAACGTTTAATAAAATATTGAAATTAAGATAAATTCTATTTTATATTCAAATTTTGTTACGTCAAAAAATGTATTAAATAAAATAACATTAGTTGGTTTTGTTTACAGTATGATATTGAATTTTAATGATCAAATGTTTTCAAATTATTTTGGTTTGTTAACAGAATTTTACACTAAAATAGAGTAAAAATAAATAATTATTCACATTATATGACATTATTTGATTTTAAATTTATTTTAATTTATTTAAAAAAATTGTAAAAAACAGAAATATAAATATCAAAATAAAAACCCAATACTGAATTATTAAATTAATTTATCGTTTTTGACCATTTATAAAATCTCTAATATAAATAAAACTACATGTGGTACACGTAATGTTAGGGAGAATATTCGTACCCTAAAAACAAGAGGATACCCCGCGGGTTATCTTAAGAAAAAACTGAAATTTGCAAAAAGTTTTGTTGTGCGGGTTATATAGATTAAATTTTAAGTATTGTTGAGATAAAATACAACAATGAAGCGCAAACGTAGTGAGCGCTTAATAAGTTAGTAAGTAAGTAACACAGTAATAAAATAAGCTCAAAATAGTGTTCAATCTTGTTATACTTATCTTATTCTGGTTTCAACGATTAATGAAATGAATTTAATGTTAAACATGTTTTTGACAGTTATTCAGAAGTATAGTAAACAGATTTGAATTATTTCGAAACATAAAGTCATCTCAAACTAATGTTAAGAATGAATTTGATTGTGAATTTGAATACAAATTGTATTATTAATTTTTCCATCTATACTCAGTCTAGTTTTTTAAATAAAGTTAACTTTTGTCTACAGATAATGTACGTATTATAATCGGTATTTTGGGATATATAATATTATATTTAAAGATTGATCTTGAACTCAATAGAGTGAGTTTAAGCTTGTTCTTGATCTTCGTTTGTCCAATTTTGTTTGAAGCTCCAACTTATTAGCTTATAAAATACAAAAATTGAGCTTTAGATCACAGTCAGCTTATAAACATCACTATAATAATAATCTAAATAGAAAAATACTATGTTGAATATTATTTGAAGCATAAATGGTAATTCGCTTAAAGGCTATGAGGTAATAGTAAATCAAACTTGAAAGACCAATACGCTTATGTATTTAACATATCAAAAATTAAATAAATCAAATTCTCAATATTGTTGATTAGCTTCTGACAGCGATATTGATTAAGTTGAAAGTAAGCATTGTTTGAATACTGTGTGTTTGAATATGTAATTCTTCAATATTTGCTTAATAAGATTTAAGTTGATATTATATGATATGAATTTTGTACATACACTCCGCTCTGCAATATATAGATATACTTTCAAAATTGTTACGTTTGCTGATTGAAAAGATATTAGTCTTCCTAAACAAGCTTACATTATATCGATTGAAAAAATTTTGAAATTCAAAAAACAGGTATTTTTATGCGTAAACGTTTGACTAAATTAGTTGAGTTCAGTTTAGTCGTTATAATATCCTATATTCGCCATTAGGAGCAGTGGTTTCTTTATTTATACATTCGTCTGACAAGTTTTGTCGGCAATACCTTATATGAGATGTGAAACTTATCATTAGTTTAAATAAGAGAAGAACGAAGCGTTCATTTCGACTGCCATTTAGAGTCACTCTCAAAGCTCTGCATTTTCCACTCATTTGATGCCATCAAACGGCTTATTATTAAAACCCCGAATTGAAAAATAAAAATCCAAGAATGAACGACAAAAGAAAAATAATAAAAAGAAAAATATTAAATTATACACCAGTCGATGACTTGACAATAATTCGAGCAGCACTGCCGGAGAGACAGAGCTATCATTAGACATATATAGAATAAGTTCCTTAAACACGGCCGCAAAAAGTGGCGCATCGCTCGTCCGAACAGACCAATGGAAGGGCTGTGACTCTAATTGATTCGTTTGATTCATTTGATTCAGTGGCCAGCATTATAGATGCAATCATTTTCGCCATGAATTGCGCCGACATTGACACACATTCTTTCGCTCTGCTTTTGCTATCCTTTTCGCAACGTTTGCGAGCGTTTGGGAGCATTCAAATTAGGATAACGTGATCGAAAATATGTTTCTTTATCCCTCTGAGCCATTGCCCATATAATATTTAGTTGGCTAATAATTATTATTGCCGTCTCTCTCTCTCTCTCTCTCTCTCTCTCTCTCTCTCTCTCTCTCTCTCTCTCGTGATTAGATTAACATAGTGTATCAAATAGCTAATCAAAGCCGGCAGAAGAGCGGCACACAAAAAATATTGATGCGTTTGCCCTAATTTTGTTATTTCAACAGTTTCTAAAGCGCCAGTTTTTCTCCCTCTCCTGTCTGTAATGTATTTCTTTTGACATCACTGGTGACATCACTTCTACCAGTTCTCAAAGTCCCGGATAGTAAGAGCGGTGCAAATGTTTCGCTTGGAGTGGTGAAGATAAAAATGTTATCACTGGTCGAAAAGTTGACTACTTTTAGTTCGCTTGCCATCAGAGACAACATCTCGCCCGTAGTTTTATTCATAATAAGAGCGATATTCTGTTTGGGAGTAAAATAGTTTTTGTTTTTTCTCATTCGAACTGAAATACATAACATGACACTGTTAGCGGTTTTCGTTTTGGTCGGCATTTTTGGCGCCGTTTGCGATGCGAACGCTTTGCCTGTCGAAGAGCCGTCGACGCTCGAGAAGCAGGCGCTGTCCATTCATTCATTGAGAAAATTTTTGTCCACTATCGACAAGAATGTCATCATCGATCGGATTCGAGATACGGTGAAGTTATCCAAATTGATTTCCAGAGTACGCAAACTGTTTCAAATGAAGCTGAGAGAGGGGACCAAACGGATGGAGTCGAGCGCCGATAAGATCGATAAGATCGACCCCAACGATAGGAACACTATTGTCTCGAAGTGGTTGAGGACGCTTCAGCACAGGTAACTCTTTTCATCAATCATTATTTTTTGTCTATTGTTTATAGCGATGTTTTTAATTTATTTAATTTATAAATATATAAAACGTATTAAATGTAACCATGTTTTCAAAGCATTTTTTAATTTTTTCTAAATTTATATAATGTAATTACAAGTGATTATTATACAAATAATTTCAAGTGTGACTTATAATAATAGTATAAAATATAAAAGTAATATTTATTTAATCTTACTTTAATTATAAATTTTATTCCAGACTTATTAAGATTAAGTTTAGCTAATTTTTTAAAATAAAATTATGTTTACTTTATTAATAAATTTAGTAAAAATTTATTTGAAGGTCAAAAATGTTATGAATATCAGGAACTGTTAATTTATTTTATAATGACTGGTTTAAAAATTTATTCATGAAAAATTTGCCCGGTTTTATATCTTAAGTATGGTAAAAATTAATTAAAGCTATGTCATCAAATTATGAGATATTTATTTAAATGTGATAAAAAGAAGAAGTATAAATTAAATTTGGATTTCATACGAAATCTAAATTAGTATCAATTTATAAACTCGGCATAAAATTTCTTGAGGTTTCACATCCGTTAAAGAAATTGGCATATATCTAAATTAAAATATTTATAACCTCAAAGCCACGGCTTTATATATAAAAATAATTACTTTGGCGGCTACTCATAAATTTATGTTAGAAATAGTTTAGTATTTAAATTAAAAAAATTAGTGACATAATTTGCCCGATGGCAGCAAAATAGTTATATTATTCATGCTTAAAAGTTTAATTGAATTTTTTGCGAAAAGTATATTATAATTTGCATTTTTATTTATAAATTAGATTTGCATATTTTTAAAATATATTATTTTTTTCAGGCAAACAAATCAAATTTAAACCATTGAAATAATTTGAAAACGATTTATTCTAATGGTTATTATTATTCAAATTGGATCACTATTTAATTTACTTCAGATCTAAATGAAATTTCATTGGCTCTCTAACTAATCATTTCATTCAAATTGGTTCCGACATAAACGCTGATTCAATTTTCACTTATAGATTATAAGTTTATTATAAGTTATAATATATTCTCTAACTAAGACTAAGTCTAAGACTAACTTTGACTAACTCTTATAAGGTTTGAAGAGAAAGAACAAAAATTTTTAATATCTTATTCATTTTAATAAGTATTATTTTATATAAAACAGATATAAAATTTGTAAAACTAAATTTATATCTCCTAATGTCAATATAATATAAATATTTTGATTATAAATCTAACCTCTCAATTAATATTAAATTTGATATATTTTCTGCCATAATTTAGAAAGAAATATATTTTCATAATTTTCATATTTTCATTTATTATTTTTTTTTAACAATATATAAAAACTAATTAATCTTAATAATATTGTTATGTAAAGTTAAATTTTGCTCTATTTTAAAATAAATTTTTATATTATATTAGAGATATTTAATTATTTCTATAATTTAAGTTTACATATAATAAATGTTTTAAAAATATATTTTTCTAAGAAAATTGTATAAATTATCACATCAATCTTGTAGTCAATACTATTTTATTTAAACATATTTCACTCTTATGTAGTTTTACTTTTTAGTATTTATGTCTAATTATACATTAAATTAGGTATAAGTTATTTTAAAATTATTTTTGTCTTTACAAAATTTTTTTAAATTTAAATAATTAATATTTTAAATGATTTTATATTAAATTAGAATCACCTATGAGGACAACAACAATATAAATTAAATGTTATACTTTTTAAAAATAAATTTAATATATTATATCTAATTTAATTAATAATAAGGAACACATTATTTGTTCCTTATGTGCAAAATTGTTATAAAAAGTTTGTAAAACAATTTAATCGTGTCTTAATATGAATACGACTAGTTATGTATT
>JAQIYA010000993.1:0-15262 GCA_034699355.1 Microtritia minima | reverse complement strand
AAACTTAGTCTGACTTTGACAGTATTCTATTTAGCATTAAAGTTAAATTAGAAATATAATCACAAAATAATAAACTTTAATTTAAACAATAAATTCTTGATAGTAATAAAATTTCGATATTGGAATCATAAATTATACTCAATTATAGTTGAACAGTAAAATCGTGTGAGTATATGTTATTTATTCATTAAATTCATAAAAAAAACAATTACACTTTTTATATTAAATTTCTTATTTTATTCATATTAGTCAGTGTGTGATATTTTAAAAATTATTACGCCTTATTTAAAATATTTAATATTTGCGAAATACTCATCCAAATGCTTCATTTATCAAACTATGAAAACTCCATCAGAAGAGTTGGCAAAAGTCACGAATGAGTTTAGTGATTGTGTGGCGACATATGGTAAGAAAATGCTAGCGTTTCTCTCCAGACTTTCGGATGCGTTCGGCTCGCAGTGGATTAAAGGGTTTCGAGTTATAGCGACAGCTGTCATCAACAACAAGCCGGGAATCAACGACACCAATCATCCCATTCTGCATATATTGCTTCTTCAAGATATAACTAACAGTACACACTAATTGGATTTATTTCTATTACTAATCAAATTGTAATCAAGAGTAAAGATGTGCACCAATTTTATTACACTCTAGAATTTGGAGTATATTTTCATTTCGGATCACTGAGTTTCAAATTTTTTTGTTCATCATTTTCTACTTTACAGTTATATATTATGTATAATCCACTGTATTATATAAAAATCTTTTCAGTGTTCTTGGCTTTATAGACAGTTTAGCAAATAACCCATTTTCGATATAACTAAAAATTACATATTAAAGATTATAAGACTTATAAAAGTTATTATTTTAAAATAGATCGTTATCTTTTATGCTTTATTTTTAAAAATGTCACAATTTTCACTGTTCACAATTTCAGTGTTCAATTTTACAAATTGATTCTTGAAATGATATAGTTTTTGAAATTTAAGGAAAAATTCCTTTTTTCATAGCCATTTAAAGATAATAAAAAGAATAACTTAAATAAATAACTACACTTTAAACTTAAAAGTATACTATTTCGATAAAAATAAAATATAGGGAATAAAATGCCAGTTTGTCATCATTTTCAATATCTAAGAGTTATACATTCAATAATACGATAACAATAATATTAACGATACCTCATTAAAAATTGTTATTTTAACTTTTATCTTGAATTTATCATTAATCTAGTTATTATCTGTCGAGCTATAATATGCGAAATAATTATAAAATAATTATTATGATTTATTGAACAGTTATATATATGTATATTGTTATATATAAGTTTTTGTATTAACTGTATTTGTATAAATTTGTTTAATAAATACAAAAAATGAAACAATCAATTATAATGTTTTAACTTCAATGACTTTTTTAAATTTTCTATTATAATATGTAACACTATTAATTCTAAATTATAAATTATCCAATTTCTAAATAAATGTATAAATAATAATGCAGATAATTTTTTTTCATTTCATTTTTTTTAGTCTTTCATTTTATTTCATTATGTCTGAATATTAGTGAAGCATAAAAACCAGCGGATGATTAAAATTAAGGCATGTAACCGTAAACCGCATATATCTTATCCTATAGGAAAAGAATGCTTTTTAGATGTAACTTTCGAAGCGTAACATTGCTATGAGATATTCAAATCTGTCAAAAGATGCATAAAGATTAGGGAGAGAGAGGAGAGAGAGAAAGGGAGGGAAACGAATAGTTTTGCATTTACTCATTATTTGCTTCATCTGACTTATAAAGCAATTTCTATCAAATATTTTAGTTTAAAAAATTTAATAATTTTAATAAACGTTAATGCAGTATAATTTATAATTTGTAATTAAGAATATTCATTAAAATCTACCAAAACTTTATAAGAATATGAAGTCTAGAGTTAATCTGATCATATTTCTTAGTATAGATTAATTTAAGGAAACTTATTTTATGAGGCTTTAACAGTTGCAGACTTATTCGAAATTTTTATACTTCAATAAAAATATTTTTACATAAGATTTACGTCCAGATTGAAATAAGATAAATCTTAATACCTATTTGAAACTCAAGTTTGTAAGTTCATAATACATTTTTATCATGAATAATATAAGAATTTTGAACATAAAATCTATTAAATTTATTCGTGCTTTATTTATAATAATCATTTTATATTTTTATTATAAATATCTTGTTTTATATTATATAAGTTATGTAATGAAAAATATATTTTATAATAATATTGTAATAATTTTTATACATGGTTAACAACTGTATACATTGTTATGGAGTACATGAAACAATAAAACCTTTCAATTATGTTATATAATAATAAACAGTATTAATCAACATTAATAATAAATGAATTTAACATAAATTATTATAGTATTTGATTACACTCAAAATATATTATAAAATATATTTTAAATGATAAATAGAAATTGTTGTAAAATAATCTTTTCTATTTAAAATGTTTTTATATGAGTAATTCAAAAGAAAAAAGTTAGTAACTTCAAGATTACTATAATTAAAGACTGCTAAAAATTTAGATGTAGTAAAAGAGAAATAGAAAATTAGCACAACTTTGATAATATAATTATTATAACAATAGCTAATTGAAACAAAAGTTATTTGCATATTCATGAATCACTCTCATTATAGATTATTCAAAATTTATGAATATTATCCAAGCATTGCCTCAGATATTGAACCATTCCATACCATACAAAGAGAGATTTAAGACTGTAATTTATTAAAAGCACTGCTCCAACAAATACTGCTAATAAAAAGATAAGAAGATCAGAATGCAATGCAAAATCAGTAAAAAAAGAGAATCAAAAATGCATGTTATTCTTGGTGTACACTAATTAAATTTATTAAACCACTGTGTGATAAAACACAGATGAGTCACTCGTAATACCATGGCTTAACTTATTTGAATATATTGATATTGATAGGAACACCAGTTCAGATAACTAACTAGCGTTAACCCTACTCACTATTTGTATGCCCTTATAACAGATCAAATTCAAAAAGCTTTGGGCTAAATATCCGACTACAGACTACTTATGATTTAGAAATCAATTTTATTTATCAATTGCTTTACACTTAATTTTATTCTTTAATAGTAAATTTTAAAATTCTAATATTACTTTGTAAACTTTTTCTTATTTTGTGAACTTTTAATATTATAAAATAAAGATAACATTACAAGACTTAATTATAAAATGATAATAATGAATATATTATCAATCATTGAGTTTTGTATTATTTGAAAAAATTTCTATTACGATATGATAAATGATAAAATACATAAGAAGCTTACGATCATATTTAGAAAAGGTCATAATAACATGCAGTAAAACACATAATGTACGTAACGTGAGATCAATGAACATCACTTAATAAAATACGTTTGAATCCATTGGCGATTTGCCGATACGTTATGCGCTTCAGTGAATGATAAAAATAATATTATTGTTAAATACAAAACGATTTTTTTATATAAATTGGTTCGAGTTTTTCACTGTACTCAATACGAATTCTTACTCTTTTAATTTCTTAATATAATGCAACTTATTATTTAGGAATAGATTATTGTAATCCATACTTATTAATCTGATTGAATTTTGAAGAAATAACCACATTTACGTGAACCACATTTACGTTTTAAATGAAAATAACTCGAATTTATTTATCATTATTTTCATTAATGATAAAATATTTTTGTTGTAAATATTGTATGATATTTGGATTATTCTATTATTGCTTTTTAATCACAGCTTTCTTATATAACTTATTAATAAACATGAAAATATGAAAAATAAAATAAAGCTAATGTGTTGGAATAATTGAAAATTTTAAATGTGAGTTCAGCGAAGATCGCACGATATGGCTATTGACAATCTTCACGAAGCAGTATTAAATATCGTTACAAAATTTAATCAGATGGTCACAAGCTATGCACAATAAGATGCACTAACGATATATACTCTACGATATATTAAGGATATTCTTAAATTGTTTCTTTACTTCAATACAAAAGTACAATTCAAAATAGTATTAGAGTAACTGAAGTTGAGTTTCATTTTTGTTAAATCCTCGCCACAATCTTTATAGTAGTTTCGATCGTAATGTTTATCAGAAGCAAATCCAATGAAATACATTTACTGCGATAAACTTGTCTCATAAAAGCAAATGAATGTACTGCTATGAGCGAAGTATTTGTAGATTTAACGGTCAAACCAAAAAGCTTTGTCTTATTATATAAGTAAGTCTAAAACTTTAAGACCATAAATATTAGTAAGTATTTATTAAATTTAAAGTTTGTGTCGATTCAATTTAAGGCACATAAGGTGTGGACACGAGTATTGAATCGACGCGTAAAAGCAAAAAAAGGTTATCGTCGGACACCTGCCATTCTCTCACACATTATTATTTCATGCCCTTCTCCAGCACTTCTCCATAAAAAGCCACATCAAACTTATTTTTTGCTTTCCCCCCATTAAAAGCAATTCCATCAAACATTCCCCAAATATGTCTCTCAGCTCTCCATCGAATCAACTGAAGTAACAAATGAAACATTAGAAACAGTTTTTAGCTGAAACGTGCTCAACGCTGAAAAATAAAGTTGACGTGACAACACTTGATAGGCAAAACAGTTTATGCCATTAAAAGTTAACTTATATTCCAAGTGTTTTGCATTCATTGATTTTTGTGTGTGTATATTTGTCATATGCGAGCTCAGACTTCATTTCAGCACAAACACATCAATTACCCATTTAGGCATTCATAGTTTTATCATGCATTTCTAATTAGATTTTAACTGAGCTTATATTTATTTCAGGTGATGCTGAGTAAGCTTTTTAACATTTAATTTAACAGTAATTTTATATGCATTTTATATGTTAATAATTTTCAATGCATATTAAAATCGAAATTATAGAATATATTGCTTTTAAAATTTTTATGAATTATCTATTTTTATCGTTATTATTAAAATAATAGTGTGCGCTAATCGTAAATTAATTTCTTTTGTTAAAAACTGAAATATTTGATTTAATTAAACAAATATTGATAAAAATGCGTTAAAATCATTACAATTATCATTGAAATTCTATTTAGTCTGTACTCTGTATTTAACAATACAGCTAAAAGATATTAATGTTCACTATTAAATGAATATTATTTAGTAGAAATAAAATATTGTATTATTGATTAAAAATATAGATTTACCGAAATCTCAAAATGCAATGCTGTAATTAATAGTCATTAGTAGACTATTATGCCGAACATAAATAAACCATAATGAAAGTTATTCAAAGCTTGCGTGTATTGCTATCGAATCGAGTAAAAAGACAAAATTCTAATTTTAATCATTGAGTACAGTCATGTACTACTATAGTGAACAATATAAAATTGATAAACTATTGATCTATTAAAGTCAAATTCAAATTCAATTTTGAAATAGCATAATCTGTCTATTTTTAGACAGATTATGCTATTTTTACTTTTCTAACAGCTGTGTCGATGTGCACTATTTTATATTAATTTTTAAAAATTTATTATATTTTGTAAAATATTTAAAAATTAAAATTTCTTGATATATTTTCTGTGCATCGCGAGTGTTATAATGCAATCCCTGTTTAAAGCATACAGTAAACGCTGCAAACTGTAAACATTGGACACATGTTATTGTTTTGTTTAAGTTAGTGGTTAGCTTTTATTGTTAATTAAAATGGACGAAAAACAGTTGAGATCGTAGCAATTTAGATATTCTATGGATACAAAAGTACTATGGATTTGATTACATAATTTAGTCGCATATAAATATAAATATGTTAAACTGTATGCCTTTGCCCATTGAAAGCGACTTAACACTAATACTGTATATAATATTTACCGTCTATAATGTAAGATCTAATGGCGTATTATAGCTGATAATATAGTTTATTCTCAAAATATAAAACTTTCTCGCGAAACTGAAAAAATCTAATAAAAACTCAATATTATAGTTTCTTAGTTAAGGCGGAAAATACAAATTCGAAACACGTAATTCACGTTAAACTCAAATGCCATGTAAACGTAATTTATCAGGTAATGCTTTGAGATTATAAGGCTTTCTAATAATACTGATATCTACTCAATACATGGTATCAAATTTAGCTTTTATATGGTGCGTAAACATTATATTTTCCTCTTTATGTTCACTCTTTATATCATATTATAATTTGTTTGTCTTTCAGGCATTACTCAAAAGAATGTTTTAGCTTTTGTAAATTTTTACAATACAATGTGCAGTTTATTTATAAAGGAAATCAAAATCTATAATTTTTGTATAATTAATAAACTATATTATATAAAGTCACATAAAAATAAATGTAAAAATATAATAAAATATTTATAAAAATGTTTACAGAATTTATGAAAAATTACAATTTCAGAACTACGTAAAGCACTCATTTTTGTTGAAACGCAACTTAAATATTTAATATAAGCAATATTTATTAAGTTATAAAACGATTTTGATATTTAGGTGTTTCAAAAATAAATTAAATCAAAAATAATATCTTTTTAAATAAATAATATTCGAACGAAAATATTCTTATTTAATCATTTTTATTAAAATCGAACAATAAATAAATTATTAATATTAAGATTATCCTAAAATTTAATAAGTTTGTAAAATATAGAAAATTTTAGAAAAAATACCCAATAATTTTTTGGAAATCATAAATAATTTTATTAGTTAATAAAAACTTTAAAAATGTCAAACATCTTTATTTAAAATCATACTTTTATTTTAAGCTCTTTTACATTTATAAAATTGAGCTCATTTATAATGATTTACAGCCCAATAAAAATATAAATACAAACTTAAATTTTAGTGCATTACTAAAAGTGCAGCGAATCTCCAATTGCAGATCAGGGGATTTAAAAGTTTAATCTTCTATATAAATCTTACATTAGGAAATAATTGTCCCAAACATCAGTTTGAAAAATTTTCACTTTATTTCATTCTATGAAAATAAAATTTCCTTTTTTGGCTGTTTTTGATAGTTAGCAAATTTATGAATAACAATGTAAGGCTTTACATTCTTACAGAGGGATTTATAATTTAATAAACTTTATGCTTTTTAAATAAGATAAATGATTTAATTTAACATTAAAATGTAAACTTAGATATGTAGGTTTATTATTAAATTTATTAACTTTAATTAATGTTATATTATATAATATTTAATAATTAAAATGTGTAAATTTATTAATAACCTTAATTTTATGTCAAAATAAATTTTTAAATTTTAATAACCTAAGCTACATATATAAAAATTTAATTAATCTAATTTACAGTACTTAAGTTTAGCTTTACTTTAAATAACAATATGTTATCATTTCGCTATGTTTAAGCAAATATTTAAATCTCAATATTTGATTATAAGTTATTATATCTTATATAATTATCATTCATTAATTACTTATTACAAAATAAATGATTTTCATTAATCATAACTTATCACTCATAAAATAAAACTTTGCATTTGTAATCTGTTGTTAATTGAATTGTACCTAATTGTTCAAAAGACTAAACAATTAATATTAGTTGATTTCGATAAAAGTTCGGTTATGGATATCGTGTTATCATGCTATCATGTCTGTTGTTGTTTCTCATTGTCTAATATATTTAACAATTTTTCGCTAAACATTGCTTAAATATTTAGTGATAATTTGCTTCCTTATGTAATCAAATTATGATCTATCCTTTTGAGAGATGAGAAAAATATAAATGGATGCTAAAATATTTAAATTTAAATGATCGTATTAATGAATGGCACCGTAAAATAAAATTACAAAACAATGATTTATTTTTATCATTTGTAATTAATGCGCTCAATTTTAAATTTTAAAGATAATTATAAATTGTATTTATAGACTTTTTTGTAGAATGAGTAGTATAAGTGACTACAGCACAAATTATTGTAGAGACTCGGATCATATATAAAAATCACTCTATATAACTTTTGGGTTACCTTAGAGAAGCCTATGATATTCAAGAACTTTCAATAATCTTTAAACACAACTCATCTTTTCGATAGACATTAATGTAAATTCTCCACGCATTACAAGAACCAATTTGTTTTACTCTAATATTTTTTTTTTGTAATTTTGTATTATAAATATCTTATTTTTATATTTTAATTTAAAAAATAATATATATTAATGATTTTTACATAAATTAAGTAAACCTAAATTACTGTAATACATGATATCATTAATATCACGTACTATTTTACGATATCATTAAAACTTATTTAATTTAAATTAAAATTATTTGGCATGAAAATACATTATACTGTATTTTGATGCTGTGTGTTTGTTTTACTTATTTGATTTTTATAGGTAAGGCTAATAAAAATAGTAATTTCTTTCAGTAACGATAATGGTTTTACTGGTTGTTAGTTAATCTCTTTTAAGTACGCCGATATAAACCCCTTAAGGATAAAAGCATCTCAATTTGCTTTTGATAACGTGTCTAATTCTTAATGTGGGTATTTTGTGGTTCGAATTATTTTTCTCATGATTTATTTTCTATGAGCTTATATCCAATATAAACATTTTTCTTTTTAAGACACAATTGTATACCTATTCGAGTTGTTTCAAAACAAAATTTCAATTAAAATATTTCTAATGTTTGGCAAAATATTAGATAATTATTTTTTTACGTAAATATATAAAAGGCAATGCAATCTACTATTGGAGGCAACGAAAGGCAACAAAATTGCCATTAACTGCAATTCACTGCAATGAATGCAATGAAAGCCGTTCACCGATGTATTTATTAAACTTGATTTCCATGGCGACAGTGTTCGCGCATTTGACCTGAGATTCATAGCAAAGCTAACGATTCATTCCCAACAATACGTTTGCTGTTCGGGAGTCTATCTTTTTAGTTCTTCGCCAGAGTTTGGATCGCATTTAAATGAAGATATGTGTCAGACGTGTGTCACCTGACGTGTAGTCTTCGCGAAAACAGTTGTACCGCACAACTGATCGACTCGAACACTATATTTTATTGTGACGGCATTTATTTAATGAAAGAACATTTTGCTTTCAAATTTATATTTAAGTGTTGCGCTTAAGCTCAACGTAAACCTAAACTTAGATTACTTTTGTGAAGAAAGCGATTGACAAGTATATGAACATTTCATTTCGCATTTGCGAACCCAATCCTTAAGCCAACAAATTTTCGTCTAAGAAGTTGTAACATCTCGTATCCAATATTTACTTTAGTTGTCACATATTTTCAGGTAAGAATAAAAAACTATATACGCTTTCGAGATAAAGCTTATCTTCATTTTGTACGAAATCGGTTCGCAGTGTTTCGCAGTGTTTGCATCGCTTGCCACGCAATGCCTCTTCCCTGCCATACAATGCATGTGTTGCGAGAAAGCTTATCATAAATTTCGACTCTCTATAATTACTCTTATCGTAATAAATTGTTTCCATATCTATACAAATGTTTGTCGTTCATATTAATTACAGTACGTTTATGTAATGCCAAGCAATACTTAAGTTTTATTGCACTCAACTTTGGCTAACATATCATTGAGTTAATAAAAGCCAACTTTAAAATATGATCATATAAATTAAGTTTCGCTCCACTATTCATAATCGATTTGGCTTTTTGTGATAAATCAGGCAGAAATTGGAGATATCTGTAAGAAATGCATTGATAGCTGAACTGATTGAAAATTGAAAGCAAATTTACTGCTATCTTAAATGTCTGCTATTTAGTGGCGCAAATGGTCCGAATAACTGATTTACCATTTCTTTATATAACTATATATTCCGGAAAAGCTTTCGCCTATTGTCCCACTGCTGTAACGCTCTGTCTTGAATCCAACTTTTATCGGAAACAAGAATAAAATAGGGGCTCAGTATATCTCCTTTTATAATAATAAAGACATGAAAGTCAGTGAGGCTCACAAAATTATTGTAATGGCAAAAGCGTGCCTTTGCTTATTCTTGGCAGTCGTTTCTTTTAGATCAAAGAACACACGAAATGGCTGTGCAGTGCAAATAAAATCTCCTGTTAGCCAAACACTGGTGTGCTTATCGTTGCAAATATTATTTAGAGACTCAACTGTAGCTAAGAATTGCCAAAGAAGTAATATATCTTCCATTCTAAGTAATATTGTCAAACAAAAACTAAGAATAACTTGTATTGATATACAGACTACTTTTGTGTCGTCCGTGTCTTGACTTTAATATAAATTATATTCAATATAAAGCAAATTTAATATTAAAAGTTATGAAAACATTTCTTGAATAAGTCAGTGTTCCTGAATATTTGTTAGACATATACGGCTTATTTAAAATACATAAGTTATAAGCAAATAACTTATGTATTTTCTTATGTAAAATTTTTATAGAAATAGTCTGCGAAATTGATTTTTTTGGCTTTCCTTTGGCAAAAAATCCTAAAATATCCACTTAATAACAACAAAAAAATAATCCCATTGATGTTTTTATTATAAAAGGCCAGCGCTATTCCCTTGAGGTTGATATAAATGACATCCGAGAGGAAAAGACCGCTATAAACACATCAGACATTTAAACATTATATTTTGCTTTTTATGGTCATTTCATTACGAAAACTTTGCGAATTGTAGTAACGCTAAAAAGTTAGCCAACTATATATTTTCCTTCCGTCTGAAAAACGCAAGAAATGCATGCAAGTCTTTAATAAATATTAATATGAAATACGCACTAACATTAACGTAAGTTAGTTTGCAACGCATTGTTCATCGTGTCAGGCATTTAGTTATAAGTCGGTTGAGAGAAAAAACAATAACATAACGTGCCGTGAGTGTCATGCAATGAAAAATACACTATAGATATCAAACATTTAAACTCAATAAAGCTGTAATTAATGTGTAATATTTCTAAATCGTGCGTTATTTTAATTAAATGAGTTTTCAAAGTTTTTTAAACAAAATCAAATAATACAAAATAAATTATGATAAAATTAGTGATGAATAAACAGTCACGAGCTTCAAAACTTTTGTTTTGACATCTATTGTTTAAATTACAATCAATAATTTATGGTTTTTTATAGTAAAATTAAATATTCTATTAGTTTAGCATATTTTAAATATGCTAAACTATATATTCCATATTCTATTTTGTTAATCTTAATTATCTAAAGTTGCTTTTTTTTAATTTTCTATTTTCATTTACATTTTAAACATCTTTTTAGTTAGAAATTCCGATGATTTGTTGTGATTTAAAATAAATCTTAAAATATAACTTACAAATAATAATTATGTTAAACAAATATTTAAATTTAATTTTAATAAAATAGTAGTTTAAATATATTATAATAAATATTATTTATATTAAAAATACATCACTCAGACTTAATGTATTCTAAATATTCTGTGCTTATTTAGTATTAAGTTTCTTTATAAATATTCTACAATTTATTTAATAAAAAAAAACAAATATTATCAATTTCCAAATTTTCTTAAATTCTAAATTAAAATTAAATTAAACAATTTTATATAACAGTTTATAAGTTACGTTCTATTTGAGATAAATTAGTAATTTTAGATTATTTGTTTTTATAATATATTTCTATAAATAACATTTATCGCATATTTAAAATTGAAAAATTGCTTAAATATGGAATACTTAAATTGAGAACAAACTGTATTCAATTAAAAATTAGTAAATTTTAAATAATATTTTAGAAACTTTTATTTTTATTAAAAGATAAAAATGTTTACATGTAAATTATGCTAAATAAAACTAATAAGAATATATGTTTTTAGGGATATAATGAATTTTTACTGATTTACTTGTTTGCAACAATAAAATTAATGTTGAAAGTCAAAAACCACTCGAATATGGCGAATGCTGTGCTCCATAGTATATAATACTTTTTGAAGTAAATATCGCAAACTAAAGAGATAAAGTCAGACATGATAAAAGCAAACATTTGGGAGTTAGGGCTCACATCTAGTTTAGTGTTAGTATGTAAAAGTTGGGGGTTTCTACCAATCAATGGCTGAGCAGAAATCAATAGCGGCACTACTGTTATTATAAACGAAAAACAATGGAGAAAGTTTTTATTGGTAACATTTGCGCGACCAGTTGTTCGCTGACTACAACTTTGTTTAGCAAAATTTACTCTAAATGTAACTAATATGATATTGTATAAGGGAAATGCACTGTAGTTACCCATATATCGATTGTAAACAGTCGCTAGATTTGAATACACTTTATGCCATAATATATCTTTCTGTTTATTATTTTTATTCGTGTGTTTTGCGTGTTTTTAACACCACATACTACTGAGATGCTATAAATATTTGTAAACAAAAATCTTGTATTTTTATTTTATAAATTCAAACTAATTTTATATCTTTTATATACATAACTTTATAATAATAATTTATAATTGTCAGTAGAATTGTGTTCTGCGATAATCAAACACTCTCTCAACTCTTGGTTTAATGTTTTAATTTTGTTTTAATAAAATTTTGTCATTATGTGAACGCTTGCTTGTCTTCTTGCTATAATTAACAACTACTAAAAATAATGCTTATATTAAGTCATTTTTATTTATTACAATATTACATAAATATTATAAAAATTAACAATTCAGCTAAAAGTCTTGAACAACCATAACAGCGCAACATTAAATTTTACTATGAAATAATTTTAAAATTATTATTATTATAAGCTGTGATATATGAAAAATATTCATTTAAAGTTTTCACGCATATAATATCCACAATTATATTTCAAAAAGTTTACATTTTATTGAATATTGTTATTCAGTCGAGTAGCAGTCCATTAAATCCAACACAACGCTATTCCTAATGGCATTTGACTGAAAACTAGCGCACATTTCTTTTTTAATCATATATTTTATTGAATTATACTTTCATAAAATTATTTGGAATGGTGTGCGAGAAATAAAACAGGGAATAAAAAGCAATGTTGTACTGAGTAAATGTTACATATAAATAGAAAGTCAGACCCCCATCCAAACTGTGCTTAACTAAAGTCTTATCTCGTACTGCCATACTTTAACTTTGCTTTAATATTTTCCTTTTTACTCAAACATGTGTGTCGGAAGAAAATAGAAAATCATATTAAGTCTGATAGTGTATGAACTTTTGCAAAAAAAGTAACACATGAAATATTTCAAAGTCGATGCTAATAAATATCGCGGTTCAATAAAAAAAAATGCAAACACCGTCGAGGCTTATAAGTCAAAACGGTTTCGCCATATCTTATGTATTCTTATTTTTCACAGCTATGCAAACCAGAATAAAAGTTAAATTCAGATCTAGTCAATGGAAATTTAGAGCGGAGGTAAATTATACGCAACAAAGTTAGGGGAAGACGTAGTAATGATTTTTTGAAAAAAACGTAGACATATATGGTTGAAATATGCTTTTTTGCGTGCGAAGGAAAACCATTAGAATAAGAATGTTTCCTTTCTATTGTGGAAATCGATACCACACACAGCAATGCTCACCATTCAAGCTAATCATATATACTCATAGCCTGTATAGCGCTGTAAAGCACAATAACATTACGCGTATATTTGAGAGTGATGTTCCCTTTTTAGTATGATATGATCGAATAGAAACAGACAAATTTGCTTAAAAAGCAAATCATTGCAAAAAAGCTAAGGTGAAAGCTATGAGTAGCTTCATATGGGAAGACATATGGGCAGAGACTGAAAAAAAGAAAACTCAATAAATGCTAGAGTAATATGATATGACAATAAAACTAATGTAAAGTTATTTCCATGTGAATGATTTCTTTTTGTGTAAAACCTTGAATTCAATTGTTTGCAAGTGTATAAAACACAAGTAATAATGTGCGACGTTTACAATGTCAATGTGTACCGTAACATTATAGGAATAAAATTGTCAGTAAAATTAAAACGTAATTAATGAATTAAATACACATTGATTGTTATTGTTTTGAGTCTTAATATGATCGTTAACATGCCTTAGTTGTATTCATTCATCGATTTGATTTTATATATCTGTGATAACCACGATGTCAGGCTCTAAAGAAGATGAGGTCAGAAAACGTATTGGCAGTTTCATAGAGAGAAATTCACAAATGAAAACAACTGAAATTGTTCATCACTTCGCGTTAGAAGGCATCAATGAAAGGACTGTTTTTAGATGTTTAAAGCGTGTTAGAAATGGCGAAAGCCTTAATCGAAGATCAGGTTCTGGTCTACATCATGCTATTAAACAAAAAACTAAAAATAAAATCATTGAGTTTTCGGTTAATGAAATTGGCTTAAGCTACAACACAATAGGTAAAAAATTCGGTATTGATGCCAAAACAGCAAAGAAAATTTTACTCGAAGCTGGTGTAAAGAGAACCAAACGCAAAAGATGTCCCAAAGTTACCGAAAAGCAGTCTCTTAATCAGAAAAAATGTCTCGCATTTAAGAAGAAATCTATTCAAACCATCGAACAAACTTGAAATTGTTATGGACGACGAGAGCTACTTCACAGTCGATGGTTCTGACAATTATTTGAACGACTTCTACTATTCACATGACTGTTTAGAAGCACCCGAAGATGTGAAATTTCAAGCAATTTCAAAATATCCGAAAAAAGTTATGGTTTGGATAGCCATGAGCTCGAAAGGCTTTTCCAAACCATATATTGTTCCATCAGGTAATGCCGTCAATGCTGATCTTTACATCAAAGAATGTTTGACCAAATTAAAAGATTTCATTGATTTACATCATAATGACGATAAATACGTATTTTGGCCTGATCTCGCGAGTGCACATTATGCCAGAGACACTGTTGCGATTTATGAAGCTGTTGGCATCAATTTTGTACCAAAAAAGGTTAACCCGCCAAATGTGCCACAATTAAGACCAATTGAGAATTTTTGGGCTTATTTAAAGCGATTAGTGTATTATAAAGGATGGAAATGTGAAACTTATGAAGAATTAACAGCACAAATTAATAAAATGATAAAAAAAATTCCAAAAAACTACTGCCAAAATGCTATGAAAAGTCTTAAGACGAAAATTCGAACTGCAGCTGATCGTGGCGTGCTATCTGTGATTAATTAATTTTGATTTGTTTCTCATAAAATTTACTACAATTGATGTAAATTTCGTTTAATTATGTTGATTCGTTTATTTTTTATCAATAAAAAACTAAGCACT
>JAQIYA010000992.1:0-15262 GCA_034699355.1 Microtritia minima | reverse complement strand
GGCTACAGCAGTTGCAGCGGCATTATTGCTTGTTTTATCAGTTGTAATCACTTCAAGTAATTGCATTTTATCGACAGGAGAAAAATAATGCATTCCTATAACGTTTTCAGGTCTTTTACTCGCTTCAGCAATTTTAGTGATAGGCAGTGCAGATGTGTTTGAAGCAAATATGCAGTCGTCGTTAATATGTTGTTCAACTTCATTAATTACTTTATGTTTGATCTTAATATCCTCGAAAACTGCTTCAATGATAATGTTTACTTTATCAAAATTACGATAGTCTAGCGAAGTGGTTAAGTTGGACATAATAACATCTCTATCGGATGTTGATAATCGCTTTCGTTTCACCTTTTCGTCCAAACCATTTCTAATTTGCTGCTCACCTCTGGCCAAACCAGTAGCAGAAACATCTTTCAAAATAGTATTTATTCCCTTATCAATGGACACCTGAACTATTCCCGCTCCCATAAGACCTGCTCCAAGAACTGCCAAACTTTTTATTTCTTTTTCAGGTTTTCCAAATCTGTTTTTCTTGCATAGGGTTTGTCCGTTAAAAAGACCGATCAAAGCTTTACTGTGTGTTGTTTGACTCAATTCACCAAATCCTCTACTTTCAGCATCCAATCCAGCGTTTATTCCTTTTTCTAAGCCTGTTTTCGCCACTTCTAATATTTTCAACGGCGCCGGATATAAGCCATTAGTCAATTTCATTACTTGAGCTCTTGCCTTATCAAATATTTTATCTCGAATAAATTTCACTCCAATAGCTTTTCTCAATAATCCTTTTATAAATTATTTCAAAATTATAAATATTGATTTTATATAAAATAAATAATAAAAAATTTCAAAAAAGAGTGATAAAAACTTACTTTCAGTCAACGGTCTATTTCTTGCAATCTTAAGCTTTCCGCTCGCAATTTGTTTGGCTGTATTTACAGCTACTTCTTCTAAATATTCTAAAGTCCTAATATTTGCAGGTTTAATGCCTGGACCTAAGAATATCAAATAATAAAATTAATTCCAAAATTAAATTAAATTAAGAATACAAGAAACCTAAAGGGTCGACCACAATGTCGACCAAACCTAATCGTTTAGCCTTATCCGCGCGAATAGTCTTTCCGGTTAACATCATATCCAACGCGTCGGGAACACTGACCTATCATTTTAATTTGAAATTATGTTTATTTCATACAATATTATTTAGAATTAATCAATATTCACTTCGTTTGTATTAATCACAAGCAAATTTTAATAAAAATTTTAAATAAATTTTCAATAAAATTTTTTTAAAGACTAAATAATTGCAATTAAAACATGGAAAATATGATAAACATACTAATAAAGGCAAGCGTTGAGTTCCGCCTCCGCCGGGAAGCAGTCCCAGCATTACTTCAGGCAATCCGAGACCAGTTTTGCTGTCTTTAACAGCAATCCTGTATTGCGAAGCGAGAGCTACCTCTAAACCTCCCCCAAGACATGAGCCCATAATAGCGGAAATAATAGGTCGCGGACTGTCGGACATCTTTCTGAGAAAAACATTGGCCTCTCGTGACAACGTTTCCGCCTCTGCCGCCGATTTGCATCTCTCCAGCATTGATATGTCTGCGCCGGCGATAAAGCAATCGGGTTTTCCCGATATGAGCACAACACCAGAGACGCCAGTATTGGCCCAAATCTCTTGCATCACTTCTTCGGCGTCTTTCATCACTTCCCGCGACAAACTGTTGACTCTGGCATTGGGAGAGTCAAACTTGACCACTGCTATGCCGTCTCGCACTTCATAGTTGACGTGCACTCGACCTAAAGTATTTTCATCACGATTGTCATTAAATGTGCTCATATTTATGGTGCAATACTTACGCGTCGATGAAAGACAGCGAAACTGAATGTTCGGCATAAGAGTCGAGTGTTTACCAAACATATAAGACACTGATTTCAATAGCGAACCATTGGTTACGCCAAACATCTTAAAAGACATTTTGTAGTATTTGATTGTATGCAAACTAATTTATAATCTATTAAATAATTTGAGAAAAACAATGTTTGCCTAAAGAGATAAACTTTTTTAATCACTAGCTATGCGTTTGGTTAATATGCAAAGCAGGTGTTGATCGACACAGTCATGTCTAAAACAGTTGACAGTCTATTATGAATATAATCAAAATATACAAATAAGTTAATATTTAGCTAATTATAAGTTAACATTAAAGTTCTGTAGAGATAAACATAAGTTGTTATCAAAACTGTTTCACATTTTCCTAACATTCAAACGATTAGACATCGCTGTGTTAGAGTCGCTTACGGTTCGCATTACGGTTTGCATTGGTTTGCATTCATTTCGTTTATTTTCAATTATTGGCTTTAATAAACTAAAATGATAGAAATTTAAAAATGCGCCAAAAGCTGTTAAATTAATGTAAAAACATTTTTTGAAGGTATATTTTTAGCTGTTATTGACTTTGACATAAGTAAAGATTTGAGATCCTGTCTGTCCCTCACAGATAACGGAAAGGAACGTCGGAAAGAAAGTTATCAAAACATATTGACTTTCTAATAGATTTTAAAGTTGACAAATGAGGAATTAAGTTAAACATTAGTAATTAATATATAGTTATCTATATGTAAGGTAGACAAGTAAAGCGTTATGACTAATTAAATGCACAAACTTTAGTTGACAGTATCTTAAGAACTTCCAAAATATATTAAGTATTCATTTATGTTTTCACTTACTTATAAAATGATTATAAAGACATAAATTACAAAAACTTCCAATTCTAAAATCTTCAGCCTTTATTGGGTTAGACTTGCAATATTTAAAAAGGTTTTCAATATAGTTTGGCCGAAAATTACAGAGTTTAGTACAAATATATCAAATGCTGGTTTAAATATTTTCCTAATAATTTGTGTTCATTTTGTCTTTCAATAGAAATTAAAATCTGAGGATTTTTATTATACCTGCGATACTTATTGTTAAAAATAATAAAATTAATTCATTTATAATTAAAAATTAGTTTACGAAAAGGCGAGCAATTGCCAGCCTTATTGTGACTTTAAGGTAGCAATGCCTCAGTAATATATTTTTTTTATCAATAGTGCCGACAATTTTGTAAAGATAAACTTTAAGATCTTTCAATACACCAACGTTTGAAGTGTTTGGCGAGTTTTTGTCTGACAGGAGTTGCAAACATAGATGTACGGCAAGGTCTGCTTTTCGTTAGCATGTTAGTGACGGACTGCATCACTACGTATAATAGTGACGTAAATGGAAATTGGAAATCAAATCAAATCAAAAGTATTGTAAAAACTAAAATAAATAAAAAGTCAATATTATCAATAAAATACAGAAATCGCAAATGAAATGAGCGCTTAGTTAACCCAAAAATATTCTATTCTTACATGAGTTAATTTTTTGACTAAAATAATATTAATTAAAAACTTTTTAAAATCTGTTAAAAACTGCTTTTAACTTTAAGTTAAACTTATAGAAAGGCTGATTGCGTAACAATTTTTTACTCAATTCGTTCAAATTCTAATATTTTTTGCTCTTTAATGTATTTTTATTATTGATTTAAGAGAAGAAAAGTAAAGTTTACTTAAGTAGTTATAATATTTGTGAACTGCATATTATGACATTAATGCAGTAATCAATCAATGATTAAACACGAGTATAAATAATAAAGAGTTAACAAATTTACGTCTACTTTTTACTTATGCGTGCAAATATGAAATAAAATTATGTTTTAAATTTATTAAACCGATTAAAATGAACTCAATCTTTAATTAAAAATAGTAACATTACAAATCGATATCATTATCTAATTTAATATTACACAAACATTATAAGTTGTTTCTGTTTAAATACATCAAAAGTCATTTACATTTGATAGTACAGAATATTAATCATTTGTAAATATATAAATTTATTGAATATCTATATAATAATTACTGTTTGCCAACTCTTCATAATTAATTTCGTTGACGATTTTAAAAATATTTTTAATGGAATTCAATGACAATTTTAATTCATTTTTTTAAATGTTTTAAAAACATGTAAGAATAACTTTTACTTAAATTCAATATAGTTTGCTTACATTTTAAAATTATATTAAATTAATTCTTAAATTTGATTTAATTCTGAATTAAATCTTGGAATTTATTTACAAAATTTATAATCTTGTTTTGAATTAATACAACTAATTATTATTACAAAAATAAATAAATAAATAAAATAAAGGAGCGGTCGAAGTAAGAAAATATACTAATGTACTAATTGTAAGAGTTGTTTGGATTGGATTGAAACGCTAATTGGACTATATATTAAACAAAATTTATCACTATTAGCTTATTTTAACATTATCTTTACTATTCGTGAGTTACTTAAGCGCTCACTACGTTCGCGCTTCATTGTTGTAATTTATAGCAACATTACTAAAAATTTATTTTTACAACAAGTTTCCCTTTTGTTAATAAAGAGTAGAGAGCATATTAATCCAAAATGTCCAACTTTGACAAGTTTCATTTAAACAACTTTCCTTTTGTTAATAAAGAGATTCAGACAAGTTAAAACTGCATTTAAGTGACATTAATTATGGTCCTTCATCGGGGGATGACAGGGGGGGACAGACGCACAGCTACATCTCAAAACTATAAGTCAGAATCAAAATAAGCTAGAAATGGAATTAAAATAGAAGTACGCGCATGCAAATGCATTAATTTTAACATTTTTAGTATTCGAGAGTTACTTAATCGCTCAGTTATGCTCGCGCTTTATGTATCTTATTGACAAAATTAACTTTATATCTCTTATAAGTTTCATTGTTGTAATTAATCTTAACAATACTTGAAATAAAAATTTAATATTAATACAATTCTACAATACTTTACATTTAACTAAACTAAGCTAAACGGCCTAAAATAGCATATTAGTATCTAATAAACTCTATATAATTAAGTATTTAGTAAAACTATATTTAAATGACACTAAATTTGGCCCACTTATGGGTCACTTGTGGTTCCTTCCCTTCATAGGGTTGAACGGACGGACAGACATCTCAAATCCATAGCTAGCTTTTGTCAAAATAGGCTAAAAATTGACACTAAAAGCCTATCTTATTTCAGAGAAGTATAAAAGAATTTGTCTAAAAAGTGGCAGAAAAATCTCGAAAAGTATAAACTTTAAAAATAGTCTTCGACTAAAATTGTGAACGATATTTATTCCTAGTTTTAAAAATGAATTTTATTTACTCATTTATAATTTACTGATTTTTAAAAAGTATTAACAATATATATTGCATATTTAAGATTTTATTCAATTTTTTAATGGTGTCTAATTGGTTAGATAAGTCTTCCTTTATTACAGAAATTATTTTACATTTATTTTTAATTTAATTAATTCTATAAAAACAAAGATAAAAAATATTATTTAATAATATCGAGATAATAATTTTATCTGACATTAGTAAATAAAGCTATAATTTTTTTTTTATCGTAGTCTATTAAAATTGCTAAGTTTGCTAATCTAATGTACTTCGTTTTAATAAGTTTAATATCAATAATAATAGAATTGTGTAAATTAATTTTGTTTTTTTTTGTTAAATTTTTTGAAAGAAAATATTTACAATCTTTTTAATAATTGAGCGCATAAATAAATGAAAAAGTAGTTTACAATTGTTTTCATTTAATTATGTATTATATATTATAATTTGTGTGCTAACGATTATAAATTTAATAGTTATAAGTAAAACTCTATAAATGATATCAAACATTATGTAAAAATAGTTTTTTAAAAATAAAATTCTAATAATTTTAAGTGTATAAGTGGCAAAGTTATAAAGTTCGTGTTAAGTTAAATTGTTGAAATAAATGGTTGGTTATAATTAATTTATTTAAAAAGAAATTATTATTTATTAAATAAGTATTTATTACTTAATCTTATATATTGCTTGTTAGTAATAAAAGTTAATTTACATTAAAAGCCTATAATTAGCCTTATATTTATATAATTTAATAAATACAGTAATTTATTGTTAATGTAAAAATAAATTTCTTTTAATGATGAAAAATATACATAAGTCTACTTCACTTATTTTCACTTTTTAACAATTGAGTCAAAAAGAAATTTTAATTAATTGAAAAATTCTCAAATTAAATTTTAATTCGATCTAATTATTGTATGTAAAATTTCAATAGTTATTATGATAGCAATTTGAATAATTCAAGTATTGTATTGTAAACTATATTTTGGTTTACAGAGTAAAGCTAAGTTATTGCAAGTTAGAGGGTTATTATCGATCGTCACTACTAATTGAATTAAAGCCACATTAGTGTCATTTCTTATAAAAAACTTTTTAATATTCGCGTTTATTGCTACTAATAATAAAAGAATTAAATGAAAGACAATTGTTTCGCATTAGAAAAAAGATAATCTTATAATATAACACAAGATCTAGCATTTTCATTCGATGTTGGGTTATTTAAATTCCTAACAGCACCTGAATGGCCACCAGAGTATGACACCTTAATTGAATCACTGGGATCGCTCTGATCTCGATGGTAATAAAGATGATAATGTTGATTACTGTATTCATTTATTCCAGTGCTTTCGATTGTTTTGAGAATATCTCTAAAAATTGGTACGACTCTCCAATTATATTTTGCTGAGCATTCAAGATAACTACACTTCCATTGTTTTTTAATCAGATTTGCTAAGTCTCGAAACGCTGGGTTCATGTCTTCGTGAGCAGAGTGATGGTGCAGGTGATAGTGATGGTGATGGTGGTGATGGTGATGCTCTCGATGTCCTCTCATAGTGGCCAATACATTCATGCAAAGATCTGCTTTGTTGGCTACTATCCAGACGGGAATATTTTGCATATTTCTGCTTTCGAACAATTGGTCGCGAATAACTATGCGATTTATTTCATATTAAATTGCATACCAGTAGTGTAAAACGCATGCTGTTTATACCTTTGAGATAATGAAAAGATCCGGGAGATGTCAAATCAAATACGAGTAGATAGCCATTAGCGCTTCTTAGCGCGCAATTTCTGTAATCAGACCATTCGTAGAAAGAATTGGCGGGAAAGTAGTTAATCATTGGCATATCAATTATTCTAACTTGATATAGATTCGAGTTCATTATAACGGAGAAATTATAAGTATCACCGGTGAGATTGGTATTGTGGTGAAGACCCTCGAAATGATTGTTAACGAACTGCTCGACCAGCGATGTTTTGCCGACACCAGCACTGCCTAACACGCAGAGCTTAACCAAGTGAGGCATTTAACCGACGACCAGATGATGCATACCCTAATTAATTGCACGCTCGGCATCAGCATTGCCTCCAACTATCAGCACATCTCGAAATAAAAATAAGGGCAGTGAGCAGCATAACTATTGTTATTGCTCGCTATCGATTCATGGCTTGATTCTCAATAGCTTTCAATTTTCATTCTAACTTATAATTATGCCTTTACTATACTCGTATACAATGGCGGATAAAAAAATCAATGAACGAGTGGAGTGAGTGGCACAACATTGACTAATCGATTAATGTACCATTCAATTGCTATGTGTGCTACACATGTTTCGCTTAACATCGCAACAACTATACATGTTATAATCGAATTACAGTGCATTTATACATCCTATCATATATTACTTCAACTCATATATACAATCATTTTCGTCAAATTATTGTGTACACGCATACATTAGACAACCAGCGAATTAACGCTTAATTGTTTCCACATTTTTTACAGTAAACATTTCTTTGTTATCTTAAGAATCTATTACTCGTTTTGTGCGTAACGAAAAAAGTGAGGCACAAACTATTGAAATGTAAGAATTTTGATCATAATTAAAGCAAATAGTTTCATGCCTTATTAAATAAATAAAAAACAATTATTGCGTTTAACTTTGGCTTTTTTGACAAATAAGTAAATGGTAATAAGTAAATAAATGCAAATAAACTAATATCAATTAATTAATGACTAGTGAATAGGGATTATTAAAAATCGAAAAGAAATAATAAAATTGATTAAATTATCTAACATTTAAATCATTACAAAATTAATATAACTCTAAAAAATTATTATAAATCATGATTTATGTAAACATTATAAATATTAAAGTAGATAAAAGGAACATCTTTTAACTGGTTTGTCAAAGTACACAATTTGACTGTTGCAACAAATCTTGTATCAAACAAGTCGATCGCGCTGTAAATTATGAGAATTCGAAATATGACTCGAATTTCTGCAAACCTATACAAAGAATACAAACAATAAAATTATGAAAATTAAGGGTAATATTAAATAAATTAAATAAGTTTTAAAAATTACATTATTTTCAGGCCTCCTATCGGTGCCTTTTAATAGTAGTTCTGCAAATTCACTTTCAAGAATTTGTCGTGCCTGTCAATATAAATTGAGCTAAAAAATTATTCCATACAAAATGTTAATGAGTTTTAAAAACCTGAACGTTTTGTGTGGGAATCTGTAGCGCAAAAGCCATTCGTGAATCATCAAAACTATCGTCGAGTGCTATTATGGCTCCGTGAACACCAGATTCTGTTAAGTTATTTGAATATTCCTTTAAACCTATAGCATTTGCCCATTTTATAACACGTTCGTTGGACCAAACGAGTACATCTGAAATTAAAATTATTTATTATAAAAAAAATAAAAATCAGAAGAAATAATAATAGTTAATATGCGTACCAATGATATCGTGTTCAGCATTAATCCGTCTCTCTTCAAGTGCACTTTTATCATAATTGATTCTTTTAAGAAAGTTAATTCCGTACTGTAGACTTGTTCGATGAAATGCGTCTATCATTTTCAAGTGTACTCTTAAATCCTTTTTAGTTAAATGGTCTAACATTCGAGCATCAACTAAACATTCCATAAACATCGATCTATATTGAGGTAATCCTAAAGATGGAAGCCATTCGTTTCCAATCCATTCGTGATTCATTTCGCCAAACGCCAGACTTGTGTGAGACGGTTTGGCAGCTGAGGGCGAAGTGAGAGCTACCATTTCTTGTATAGCGAGTCGTAGTTTCATTCGATGCAAAGGATTACTAATTCCTATTTCACGCTGTATTTCGGTGTCGGAGAGCGCAGACATTATAGCGCCACTCTTCACATTTGCACGACAAGCTGCCACATACCAGGCAGGCATTCCCACCCATAGCTTTACAGATTAAATAGTAAATTAGCATAATTAGCATTAGTTAATTATTATAATTAAATGAAACAATGACACACCTCAAGCCACGCAACAATAGTCGGTCCATTCCATAAAGCGAAAGGAGTTCCCGCTTTCATTGCTTCGGCTAACAATTCGTGCTTCTTTTTAGTTCGCCGATCAAAATCTGATTTTTGACCACCAAGTGGTGATGACATGGGAGAGTTCAATAAACTCATTGCTTCTGGTAATGTAATGTAATCACTGGTATCGACATAATTCGCATAAATAGGATTACCAACAGAACGATCTCCTTTCAGTTTTTCCCGTTTTGTACTGGAAAACAATCGACCAACAAGTGAAGACTTTAAGCCTTTCTTTTTTGGCTGCGATGACATATTTATTTGCTGAGGATAGTGCTGATGATGATTTGAAATTAGCTGTTTGTTTAAAGAATCCATCGATGAAGTGGTAGAACACGCGCGTAACTGATGAGCTAAAAGCGACTCGTCGAGAGAATTGCTTGTCGGCGGTCCATAAATTGAAGACCTTTAATAAACAAATTCAAATTTGTTAACTGACTACAGATTTCTTTCTACGAATACCGTGGAAGAACATCTGGAGGCACACTTGAAGTCCACGCCATGTTTGGCATTTGTGTTTTGTTTTCAGCTAACGCCTGAGCGACTCTCTGTAATCGCAAAGCGCGAGGTGTGGGAGGACTTGCATCAGAACCAGAAATACCAATTTCCTATAGTTTCGAGTTAATTATTATAAAGTTAGTTTTGCAAACAGAAATATAAAAGTATTCAAATTACATGTGCATTCGATGTTAAACTATCAGATTTTTGACTAGCAGATGGAGAATATTGGGGATAAATATGAGAGGAGCCAACATTTTGGGATAATGTCGACGGACAGGAGGCGGTCTATTTGGCAAACGTATTGCATATTCAATTAATCATAAATTTCAAACAAATGTTAAACAAAAAACAACTTACGGTGTGATATAATTGGGATAGATATTCACGTGAAGGACTAATTCTAGACTTAGGAGTGGAGCGTCCACTTTGTAGAGGAGATATTCCTCTCTCGTAGCCATGAGGCAACAAACTCATTGAATCAATGCTTCCAACTTGCGATTCAATTTCTTCTGCTCGCTGTTCAGTATTTTGTTTTTCTTCTTGAATTAATCTGATTTCATTATTGATAGCGTCGAGCTGTTCCTGAAGCATAATCGCCAACGTTTGGGCGTCCGTATGGCCGGACGGCGAAAGAATGTCCATCGTGTCGAAAATGCTTTCGTTGTCATCCGTTTGACTACATTCAGATTCGCTCACATCGAATGCTTGACTAACATTGGCAATGACTCGAGGCTCGAGTTTTTCCCATTCGTGCTCAAATATGTTCTTATTATCTTGATTTACAAGTCTTTGATTTCTCAAAGAATTAGCCATATTAACAATATTTTCTTTTCTAAAATTTTGACTTAAGGCTTCCATCTCTGTCCTCATTTTGCCTAAATCTTGTAAAATTTTACCCTTTTCTGCTTGAGTTTCGTCGAGTAATTTTCTAATTCTTTCCAATTCCTGCGTCATTGTATTTTTGTCCTCTAAAGCTGTCATTCTTTCTTTTAGATGCAACTGAAGTCTTTCGTTAGATTCAGCCAACAATTTGTCGACAGTAGCCGAAAGTCGTTGATTGTGATCCTCATTCATCTTTTCTCTCTGTCGAGCACGTAATAGTTCGGCCGCTTTTTCCTCCAATTGTTGTTCGAGACGAACGATTCTTTCTTCGAGAGACATCTTCTGCTGGTCATTAATTTCGAAATCATTTTCGTGCGTTCCCTCATTAAGTGCCTCTTGTTTTCGAGAGAATTGGGTCAACTTTTGATCGGCCAATTCGAGCCTCTCTGCGAGAGCGCGTATCTTGTCTTCGGCCAGTTTCAACTGCGCCTCTTTGTTCGATAATTCGTGCTCTAATTTTTCGTTCAGATCATGCAATGATGTCGATTCTCTTTGAGCATTTAAGTACCGTTTTTCTAAAGTAGCGATACGTTCTTCTTGATCCTCTTTTTGAGCGTTGTTTTCTTTCAAATCTCGATTTAGTTTCATATTTTCTTCTTTAATTTCATGTAATTCTTTATCAGTTTTTGATATCATTTCTTCGTATTCTTTAAGCTTTGTGTTCAATTCTTGCAATTTATTGCGAGCATTAGTTAATTCATTTGATTGTTTCTCAGTCAAAGACTCTAATTCTACATCTTTATCATTTGAATCTAATGCACCAAAAGTGTCATTTGCTTGAATAATCTTTTCATTATGTTGGGCACTAAATGATAAGTTTTGTTTCGTTTTTACTAACTCTTCATTAACTTTTGATAATTCCTCTTCTAAAGCACTAACTTTATCGAGAGATACTCGTAATCTTTCCCTCACTTTTTCATCTAATGCTTTGTGGTGTTCGAATAACGACTTGAGAGCCTTAAGTACTTCAACTTCAGACGACACACCAGCGGGTGATTGTGCTTGTCTTTTGACGACAGTCATCCGCAAAGAGCGCTCATGTCTTGAAACTAAACACTCCAAATGCTCTAACAATAACTATTGGATTACATAATTTTAAATTAATCTCTTATTAATTCATTGAAAATATTGAATTATTAATAAATCTAAGATGACTTTTAAAAAATAAACAAGTTTTATGTTAAGCTATAAGCTATTCAATATTTTACGTAACGTTTAACGTTTATCTATGTTTAGTAAACGTCATTTCCTATATTTATAATTTTTAAATAACTTAAACATTTATGATTTAAGGAAAGGAAATAAATTATTATAATTTTAAAATTAAATAATTATACTTTTTTTAGCAAAATTAATTTTTTACTTTCGAGATTCAAACTCTATTCCCATAATTATATCGAATGAAATGTTACGAAATTAACATTTGATATTATTAGACGCCTATATCTAATGTATGCAAATGAACAAAATTAATACTAACGCGGGTGTTATTTCTTTCAGCCTTTAATTCCTGAATTTCCTCATCCTTTTCCAACAACTGTTCCCTCGTTTGGTTCAATTCACGCGTCAAACTGGCGAACTCCTAACGAAAGATCGATAGATGAGTGGCATGACTGGCATGACTGGCATGGCATGGCATGAGCCGATGTGATACCTGCGGCATATGCGCGACGAGCTGTCTCTGAAGCGCGTCCCTCTCCTTCTCCACGTCGCTCTGCTTGGCCTGCGTGTCGCTGAGCTGTTCCTGCGTCTCGCGAAGCGTTTCCATAAGTTTGTCCCTCTCGTCCAACATGTTGACCATCAGCTGCTCGAAGTTGGCCTCATCGCCGGTGAACTGTCCGCTGCGCTGCGATATACTGTCCTCACTAATGGTGGGCATCACGTCGCACATCATATTCCACATGTTTGGCCGATATAATCACTATTAACTCATTTTATATGTAAATATTTTGTTGTTGGACTCAATCATCGTAAACAAAAAACAACGCTTAAAATAATAAACAAACTTAAATACAATATCTTAATAGTATTGAGCATTGATGTGAAGTGCAATCGTTTGAGTGAGATATGCGTTCAGAGAAATGCATTGAATTGGTTTGAAATACATTTAAATACAAGACTAGTTTGCAATCGTAACTATCATTTCAAATAAATCGGTCGTCATTTGACTCCATATTTACATTCACTTCACTTTCGTCTCACTTCCTAATAGAGATCAACGCCAGCATCAGCTCATACAACACACACACACACACTCTCTCTCTCTCTCTCTCTATCGCACTCACTGTAGCCTACAGTCTGAGGCCTACAGACTGTAAGCATCGCAGACTGTATGCCACTCTAGACATGTCATGTATCGATTCTTTAGTTTTCTTTAGTAATCCCAAGTTTTATTCATCAAAAATAATAATTATTATATTTAAGGGAAAATTTTCTCCCTTTTATAATTGAGGTGTTGACACACCGAAAGAGGAAAAGAAGGAAAGGGCCGACAAAATAGGACACATTTTGGTACATTTTTTGACGCCAAACATGTGATTGAAGTTTGACAAGTTGTCTAGTATTAGATGCCGATTGTATGATTGTATGATTTAAGAATAGATAACTAAAAAGCTTATAGTAAGCTAATTGTAAAGTATTGTTAAAGAGATGATTTGATAAAAATTTTATTTAAAAAAACTATAACAATATCATTCTAACAAATAAATAAAAAACTTAAAGCGACAATGTTTCACTAAAATCCATGTAAATTCTCACCACATTATATGTCGCATCGAGTTTTTACTTTTAAATTTTTATATTTACTGCCTATAAATGTAACATTTATTAAGGATAATTAAAAATTAAAATATGTAAAATAAATTTACATTATTTACTCGATTTAAAAGTTAATTGTAAATTAGAGACCCTTTGATTGATTGTTGTTAACTTAGTTAAAAAGTTTATTTTCCTTATTATCATTGTTTTAATTATTATAGTACTTTATTTTATTCAATTACTTATGAGCTTACTTTGTGTTTGGCAAAAGCAAGCTATGGATTGGAGATGTCTGTCTGTCCGTCTGTCTGTCTGTCTGGCGTCAGATGTAATCATCAACTTTTATAAAATTTAATAACAGAAACATCATTAAGTAATTTTGAAATAGAAAACGCACATTCAATTCACAAAATAAAATAGAAATGAATAGCAGTACTTAAAGTAAAATAGCTATAAACTAAAAATATCTAAATTTAAAATCAATATCAAATAAATTATTAATTTTAAAATAAATAATCGAATATAAATATAAAGTTATAAAACGCTGAATACATTTAATACACGTTGAATTAATAACACGTAAAAGTAGTGAATAGATAAAAATAATTTTTTAAAATTTTTTTAGAGGTGATGAGTATAGAGGTATACATGAAATAAATTTTAAAAAGTCGTAAAAATTGGCGCTCAATTATTTAAGAAATACTTAAACGTTGTGACAAATAACGCGATCGTTAGCAAGAAGTTTATCGAATAACAATAAAAATCAAGAAATAAATCGCCAAATGATCAAATAAGTTATTGAGCGTACACTATAGTACGCGTGCATATTAAAAGCCGCTTTGCGTTTAAATATCTTAGTCATACATTAATTACGTGGTATTAGGTGTGGGCTATACATGGGGTGCGGGTTATAGTCATAAAATTAGGGTAAATTTCTGTTGTGTCTTTGAGATTATCTTTTAGTTAAAAGTCTTTTCACATGTTTCACACTTACAATAATTTATTTATATCTATTTTTAATATTGTAACGCTGCGACGGCTCAGCCGAGCCGAAGGCGCGTACATTCGTTTTATAGGAAGTTTACTGAAAAACTACAAATAACTTGAGGCCTTATTTAATACTTAAATTACAATATTTATTAATCATAATTCAAAGAATACAATAATTATTATACGCATAGCTATACTAAGTTAATACAATATAAGAGAAACAACTAAGAGTGAGATCACGGCCAAAATGATGTTATTTGAACCAAAGCTAAAAGTGATCTGAATGTGAATTTGTAACAGACTTAACCATTACAACTCGGTTTGTATATAGCAATGCGGGTATAGATCGTCGCATTGCTGTTCGAGAAAGTTCTTTACTATTTCTGGTTTAAACTGGTTTGGGCTGGTCTGTTGTATTGATTAAAATAAGCGAACACATTAGGTCTATGGATAGGTTAAAGTTAAAGTAAATAAGGAAAGTTAAGTGAGCGTAAATAATAAGGAGCGCAACAATATTCAATAAAATACCCTTTCATTACATTATCTCCTAAGTTCTTGTGAATAAGCCGAACGTTAGAAATGTTTATATAGTTGACAATAACGTAATTTACGTACACGAGTATTACAAGCACACTATACTTAATTCATTTAAATTTTTATAAAAATCTAATTAAATCGTATTAAAGCAATAAAAAGCTAGAAATTATTAAATATGAGGAAACAAATAGACACACAGAGCCGACCGTCTAATTATCCAAAGCAAGCATTAACTGAAATTCAATTCTCTAATGAAAATACA
>JAQIYA010000991.1:0-15265 GCA_034699355.1 Microtritia minima | reverse complement strand
ACGATCACAAGCTTTTCTTGGAAAATAAGAGCAAATACCTGCCTGTGAGTGCCCAGAGTAAGGAGAATCTCACTATATATTTAAACATTATATGATGTAAATAATTTCAGTATTATGAAAACATTTATAGTGAACATCTCGGTATTGCGAACGCATTACACAAGTCATTGCCATAAGCATAATGTTTCATTATTGTGAACACTTATCTACATTTAAACCTATATATTCCTAGAAATCATAAAACGGAAAGACTTCTCAGACCTCTCAGAATTCGGAAGATTCAATGTCGATGTCTTCGATGACTTCGATGTCGTATCAACTTTTTATTTTTCTGGGACTGGCTCTGAGACATGTAATGCTAAATTTATATTTAAATTTAAATTTACATCTAAATTTCAAAAATTTGCTTTTCATAAACCTATGTAATTATATTTAAATAATATTACAACTTTAAGCAAAAAAACTTATATTGTATTACATGTAAAGTTATCTCAATGTTTATAATATTACAGTTCGCCTTTAAAATTAAATGAATAAATTTCACAATAATTTAGAGTTAAACATATTGTAAAACTTTTTATTGAAATCAATCGGATATTAGTTAATATCAAATCACATCAAATCTCTTTAGTGACGAGTAGAGTACAAGCAATAGTAGCGCTAACCGGGAGGCCAACCGAGTTGTCGGCCACCGATCACATGCAAATGCAAATGATAAACCGATTGACAGCCGTGTCTGCCATTATTGATGACAACTCGATATCCATCTGTTAATCCAATTTGTTGCGCAACTCTGTTGGCGACGACCAACAAGTGTCCCAAAAGCTATCATTTTCGTGTCAATCAAACGCAATCATTCAATATATTAAATCAATACCTGTTGGTCGTCGTCCTCAATGGACGAAAGTTGAGCAATAGGTTTGCGGGGAATGACCAGAAAGTGTTTCGGGGCTGTTGGCGAGATATCGTTGAACGCAACGCACTGCACGACAATGCAATCATTTAACGAATATTACAGACAATTACAAACACAACGCATACCTCACTGTCTTCGTATATGAATTCTGTTGGGATTTCTTTTCTCAATATTTTGCCGAAAATAGTGTCATCACTGGGACGAGCGGTTTGGGCTTTGCTCTGCTCGTCATTATCACCAGTTTTGGACATAATGTTTGATATATGAATGGCTCTGAAGTGTCCGCAAGTGTGTCTCAAAGAGTGTCTGTAAGTCTCACTCAAGGCGTGCGTCAATAGAGGCAAAGCATTGCACACATAACAGCTGTTAAAGATGGCTCTGCGATGAGCGCAAGCCTTGACTAACACTGCGCTTAGCATTGGATTCGTCTCTTATTATGTCTTCGGAACAGACGGCCTGTGAAGGTATGGCTCGCTATGGTATATCAGTTGTCAGATGTTGAGTACAGTTCAATAAATGCGTTTCAGATTTGAAAGCGTTTGAGAGACGCCTAACGGAAGTGATTTGCTATCTTCAGCCGCAAACCAAGCGCTGGCGAGTCGTTCTCCTCATATCGTCCATCTGTACGGCCATCGGAGCGTTTCAATGGCTCGTCGACCCCAACACATCTCACGTCACATTCGTTCAGTCTTTAATGAATCACTTATTTTTTACCTTCAACTGCATTATAATGTTCGTACTATTCTTTATGGGTATTCACAAACGCGTTGTCGCGCCCGCTATGTATGATTAGCTCAGCCTTTATCCATACATTTCATTATTTGTAACAATATTTCAATTTCAGAGTTGTGTCGCGCGTTAGACAGGTATTAACAGATTTTAATATGTCATGCGATGACAACGGAAGACTAATTTTAAAGCCGAGACCAACGAATGTTTCGTGATGTGATCAACACTATCGTCGATGCAATTAAACATCTTTCAATCACAGCCTCTAAAGTGTGCCTTTATTTTGAATATCACTTTTTATTGTTAATTTAATCTATATTAAGATTACTGCATTCGCCACATATCACGTTAAAATCATACAATTATAAATTAATGTACAGTAGAAATAATTGTGAACAATTCATAATAATTTATTTATTTCTCTCGTCAATAAATTTGGTCATGTTTTTATGTATACGACATTAAAATATAATAATAGGCACAAAAATTTGTCACTAATAGTAAATTGAATAACTATAACTTTCGACCTGCTTTATCAACTTTGTGTTCAGCACTTAAATAATAATATTTTTAACGTAACATTTATTTCTTATAACAAATTTATAATATTTAAGCAAAAAACAATGTTAACAATTATTAATAATTTTTTTTAAAAATGTCTATAAATAGTAGTCCAACAAAACGTTGACACAGAACAACATTAAATTTAAAAAAATTTAAAATTGTGTTAATTTAATAAATTAGTAATAAATTAGTAAAATAAATAAACTTTGATTAGAAAAAGGAAATTAAATTATGGAATGTTTATCGAGTCTAATGCAAAATTCATGCTAATTTCAATCTAAATTATACTTTTTTTAGTACAGTCGCTAAACCTTTTTTAACCAATACTGGAGGAAGATTAATACTTTGCAGTTTGACATCTGATGGTAAGTATGGAATGGTAAAAGCGAACGCATATTTCGTATCCATCAATAGTGTTGCATTAACTACTTTAAATTAGATACGTATGTATATTGCTTATCGAAATCTACTAAAAATACTAGATTAAAAATACCTTCAGTTTTTCTCTGTTCTGCTAGTTTTTGCTGGACTTTCTTAATGAAAGTATTTGAAATGCGCTCCTCGTCACCGGCAGTGTACAGATTGAGAATTTTAATTATTTGTGATGAACTTCAATGAAAATATTTATGGATTAATGATTGGATTAAAGCAATCAATAATTTGTTACCTCAATTTGTTACACATTTCGATTATAGTCGTGATATGTTCTTCAGTTTTACGAGTTTGTAGCAGTTTAGTGGCTTGTATTATGGGATCCAACTTTTCTACGACATCATTCCATTTGGGTATTTGATGTTCACGACACCACTGCTCCAAAGAGGATAAATTGAATCGAATTTGCATCGCTTTGTTCCAATGACAGAGATCTTTGCGTAACAATAAATTGTTCAAAGAACACGAACAAATGAAATAAAATAACTGCAAATAAACATTAAATATATATACAATATAGTAAAATAATTATTATGAATTATACACAATTACTAACTTGTTTGAAAATTTGGTGAATTATTTCGGGTTCTATTACATGAAGTAATAATATTCGATTCAAGTAAGAAAGCTATATAAAGAAAGTTTAGTAATATTTTATATTTAAAATTTCATCATATGTTGACAAAATATTGTTTCAAACCTCTTTAATAAGCGTCTCTACAGGTTTATCAGTAGGAGATGGAGACATATCCTCTGATATACTTCCAGTTCTATAACCATAAAATTAGGATTAGTGAGTATAAACTTAAAAACAAGAAATCTAATTCTGTGAATACAAGTAGAATTTTTTTAATTCTCTCTAAGTAAGCGTATAATTTTAATCACGGAATAATAATAATAATAATAAATAATAATAAATCAATCAAAATTTGTCTGAAATGTACTCTATTAATCGATCTGAATAATCTTAAATAAACTAATAAGTTATATAAAAATTAAAAGCATATAACCTTTGAATAGATGGCTGTGAATAAATTCCAGATGAAGCTAATCCTTCAAACTCGAGCACAGCGGGAACAATCATACTCTGAATTCGTTCTTCACTTTGCTTTATGACACCTTTAAAATAATTTTAAAATTTATTTATGAACCTTGGTTTTAAAAATTTAATACCCTGATAGATCCAAATAGCAATGTCACTAAATATTTGACGATATTCACTGAGATCGAAGTTTTTTAAAGATTCATCAAAAACACCAAATGCGTCTTCACCTTTAAATTAAAAAATATTATTTTTAACCCAATAAAAAATATAAAAGTATTCATAAAATATCAAACCAGAATATTGCCGCAAACATGTTATCAATTTGCAAGTATTTGAAAGCCACATAACGAATGTTTCAATGTTTTGATTTCTTTTAATTGTACGTTTAATTGACATGATTGTGTTGTTTAAGAAACTTCTAACCTAAACCATTATTAATGTAATCATCATTAAAACTTTCTCAAATTTGAAAACATTAAGTTAAATATTTAAATAATTATATCTAATTATAAATACTTGAGCGTCATCGTTGTTATAATCTGTAAATCTTATACACATAAACAATATATATGCAGGAAGATGTGGCTGAAATTTCAATGCAAGATTTGGGTCGAGATCTTTTGAAAAATAAATAATTATTCAAATTAATTATATAGAATAATTCGATAACAAACCGTTTATAAGTATTTTGAGTATAAGCGCTTCATTTTGCATCTTATAATCAAACATTCCCAAAAATTGAGCGTTTTGAGAGTTGTCGCCACGCGATGCCTCCTCTTCAGCAGCATCTTTGTAGTTTTACAATAATTAACAACAAATTTAATTATATTTATTCAGTATATACTATATATGTTAACTCGCATACCATTTTCAAGTATCTTAACTCGCATTAATTCCATTCTCAACTGTTTATTTTCATCCGTCAGTTTATTGCATTTTTCCTTCAATAACTATAAATGGATAAATATTTCTAAATAAAATACTAGATTGTATGTTTTATATGATTTAAACTTTGTTCAAAATGAAATATGTCTAATATAATTTTGAAATTTATTTAAGATAATGCTAAAATTTTCAATGATCTAATAAAAAATTATAAAACAGCTTAAAAATGTTTTAGAGATAAAAGTGATTTACTAAAGTCAAAAGAAAACTAAAAGGCTATTTATTTTATTTTAAAATAAAATATAAAATAAAAAACAAACTGTATTCTCCTGTCCAACTTTGGTTAACATATCTTCGCCTCCTTTAGCCAGAATGACAGAACTATTAATTCCAATTAATTGCTGCTGTCTGTTGTTGTCATTTTTTAATGATATTATTTCGTCACTAAATAAGTAAAGTAACCAAACAATAGATTATCATACATAAAATTCAGTTTATATTTAATATAAAATGTTTAATTTATGTTATAAAAGTACTAAATTTTAAGTCAAAATATATTAAATTAATTTCACATTTTAATTAAATATATAAATAATGAATAACAAATATACTAACACTTATTTATAGTAAAAATGAAATAATTATATTTATATTTTAAATAATTAATAAACAATAACTTTTTAAATAAAAATATTAAAGTGTAATAGAAATTACATAATTTTATAATTAAATTTAAGCTATAAAATAAGCTGTAATTTTAAATCAAAATTTTTAATGAAATACCTCGACTGTTGTAAACCTTCTTTAGTTTCTTCGAGTTCCTTTTCAAGTTGTTTAATGATAGCTTTAAAAGCAGAAGTTAATTCGCTTTCACCACTAAAAAATAATTTTATTCGTTATTGATTAATTTATATAATTATAATATTAATATTAACTAAAATTAAATATTATAAAATTGAACCTCGAATCTCGAAGATTTGACTCTTGAGAAAGAACTATCGTCTTGAGATGACTTCTTTCTTCTCTCGAACGGTCCAATTCTAATTGCATAGAAGCGCACTGCTGTGCAAGAAGAGTGGCGCCTGAATCCGAGGTATTCTTGTCGGAAACAGTTGCTATTATGTCTCGCATTTGTTGATTTTCATGTTTAAATTTAGCGCACTCTTGTTCTAATTCACTGCAACGCATCATTAATGAAACCGTTGATATATCTTTAAAATAATGAAAATAATTTGTAAATTTATTTTATTAACTTAATAACCGCTATCTTAATCAAACCTGGACTTCTATCTTCGCCCTCATCACCCCTGCCATCATTCAATAATCTTTCTTCCAAATCCATGTATTTGCGCAATAGTTGTTGTCTCGATGCCCTTTCATTTTCTCTTTCTTCTATTAAAGCTTTCTTTTCTTTTTCAAACTTATTTATTAATGACTTTTCTTTTTCTATAACAGCTTCTTCAATCAATTTTGGATCAGTTTCTAAACGAATTTTTTCATTTCGAGATTCGAGTTGTTTAATAAGAGTTTGAAGATTATTAACTTTAAGCGTAAGTTTAGAATTGTCATTATTCGCAGAATTGAATTGTTGTTGAATTTTTTCAAATTCAATTTCCTTTTGTTTCATTTCGTTTCTAATATTTTTGAGTTCATGATCCAATTTAACCGATTCTTTTTTGAACTCAACCGTTTCAGTTTCATTTTGTTTCAAACCTTTCAACTCGCTATTTAGCTCATTAAGTTTTTGTTGTAATTCAATAATCTTGCGCTCCAAACCACGATTCAATTTGGTCACGTGCTCAACACTACGAGCTTCGATCTTAAGCTTTTTAAGTTCTCTTCTGGCCAACCATTTTCTGATTTGCGACTGAACAATAATAATTTTGCGTCTCATTTCCATATAAGATTTACGAGCCATATATCCTCTACAATATCTCTGTATAGTAATGGTCGCGCGATTGCGTTTCATATCCAAATAGAGTCGACGAGCAATAAGTCCGCGACCATACCTTTGAAGAGCAAGCGTTGACTTTTTCAATTTTAAGTATTTTTGTCGAGCTGACCACGATCTCCATTTCGTTTGGATTATAGTGGCGGCTTTGGTCTGTTTCAAATGTAAATATAGTTTTCTGGCCAAAAAGGCACGCGAATAACATTGTAAGCGTAAAATAGTAAATCTAATTTGAATGTAACGGCGCCTAACAATCCAACCGCGAACCATACGTTGCAATATTATGGCGCACTCCTTCAGTTTTTGAGCTCGAATTCTTTCTAGAAGTGCCACTTGACCAGAGCGAAAAAAGATTTTGGTTTTACCAAATTGATACAAGTTTTGAATTTGTTGAGCTTTTTGCTGTTCAAATGGTAACTTAAATTGTGAATAAACTTGTTGCTCTAAATTGAATTAGAAGTTACAAAGTAAGTTAATTAAGTAATATCAACATCTTCTAAACCTATAAATCTAATATTAAATATATAAATATTTTAAAAAATAATTGCCAAATACCGAAAACGATTTTGACAATATCTTCGCAAAGAGTTCGTATTTCATTGGCAGTGCTCGATCCCGCGCGAACCAATTTCCGTGGCGCAGCTTTTGGGGCTCCTATAGATTTTAACCAATTTATAAATTTTTAAAATATAATTTTTAGATAAAATCTATTTTCTTTTCAAAAAAATCACATAACAAATATTTTAATAAGAAAATTTCAAATTAAAACTATCACAACTGTAAGAGCTGAAGATGAATAAAAAATAAAATAATAAAATTATACTTCAATGTTAGCATACATAAAATTTACCTGATTTTTGAGTGCTTTGAGTGCTTTTAACTTGTTTTCGATTGGACCCAATTTTGAGAACTCTATATCTATTGGCAAAATCTTGATAACTCCAACGCGAGGGAAAGCCGTTCGAACTGATTCTTATAGTTTCCAATACACCACAAGCTCTTAATTGCTGAACAGCCCGAAAATTATTGAATTCGAAAGCAGCCTTATTATCATTTGGTTTAATACATCGCACATAATGAGGTTCTGTAGCATTAAGTGTTCTCATTAATGCGGCCAATGATTCTCGAAATTGAAAGCCAACCGTTGCTTTTGCCTGTTTCTGCTGTCGTTGTTGTTGCTGCTGCTGCAGAGAATAAGTTCATTTCTTTGTTATATCCATCAAATAGAGTATATCGCAAATTACAGCATTATCAGCACTTAAATACTTACAGGGGTTATCTTGACTTTTCCACCAGTTTTCTGTTGCGGTTCATTTCCGAGATCTTCGACGAATAAACAATCAATTACTGTCGATCGCTTTAACAAATCGATTTGTTCCTCCCATATGGTGTCGCGATTCTTTTCCAAAAAACCTTTAAAGTCATTTTAATAAAACATATATAAAACTTAATAAATCTTCTATAATAAATAACAATCTTAATGCTCCCTACCATCGACTTGATAAATAACAGTGTCGGCAAAATGTTGAATAATAAATGAATTTCTTGAACCAAATTTAGGCTTTTGGAAAACATCTCCTAAGCTTAATTGCGCATAAAGTTTCGCACACCACGTCTCGTCGGTTCCTAAATATTATAAAATATACATATACTAAGTATAAGTATAAATATTAAATATGGATATAATTTTTGTTTTAAAACAATGCACCCAACCTTTAGGCATTTTGCATTCTTCGTCGAGTAGATTTAAAATACCAATTGGTTTTGCTTCTATGATGTCTATCACAGGCTGATTATCTGTGAATGTTATAAATTGCCAATCAATACCTTCGCGAACATATTCTTCTTGTTCCAACTAAAATAAATTAACAAATCCGGGACTGTTAGTCATCATAAGAAAGCTGTAATTTAAAAATATTCTTACTTTGAAGACATGTTGATTGAATTGCTGTTGAAGTACTTCATTTGCATAGTTTATGCAAAATTGTTCAAAACTATTGCTCTCGAAGTGTTCAAATCCATAAATATCTAAAACTCCAATAAATTGATAATTTAAAGCAGCAGCAGATGTTCCTAAACAAAAATAAATCAATTCAATTTATTGAGATAATAATTATAATAATTGAATTATACCGAGAGCTTTATTAATGAGCGCAACAATCCAAGAGAACATTTTCTCATAAACAAACTTAACCAAACCATCTCTTCCATACTGAGATAATTCAGCGGTCAATGAAGTTGTTATGATCTCTCGCATACCACTCTTTAACAAACGATGCGTTAACCATTGTTTAGTCGCAGATTTATCCAAACCTAAATAATTTTTTATTTGGTCAATTAAATTCTGACGCTTTGGTACTGACTATTGAATACAAAAAATAACAAAATACCCAAAAGTTGGCAAAAGGTTGTTAAGTGAAAGTCTGACTCGTCAGATATAAGGCATTTTTCGTCATCGACCTGAACAAACTCGAGATTTCCACCGTGTAATATGGCAGCGATTACGCAAAATATAGTATTTTGTTGTTTTTCGGTAAAACCTAGACATTGCATGGCTTCGACAAATCTGGTCATATCGTCGTATTGAGTCGGTTCTATTTTCCCCAAATATGCAAAATCAATATCTTGCGACAAACTTAAATAAATAATTTCATTTTTTAATTTTTATTTATTTTTTAAAAATTTTCTCGTTTGTTTTGCTATTGATATGTTTTCTAATTCTATTATAACTATTCTACATATTGAATATACTTTAAAACTCATTTAAAAAATTTCTAATAAAAATATGTTCAAAATATTTATAAAAGTTTCCTTACTTGAAATTTTGAAGATTATTTTTAAGCGCATACGTGCACATTTGATAAAAAATATGAAAATTTCGTTCTCCTTCATTCTGGCGCGAAACTCGAGATTTTTCGAGCAAATAAGTTCTCATATTACCACCACTTATGGCACGCGTTTGCGGGTCAAATAATATTTGTATATATTTACCTAAAAAAATTTCATTTGTTTATATTAAACATTAATCTGATTAAAAATATAAAAATGCAAAATAATAATTAATTTAAAAATATGTTACAAATAGTTTTTAATAACTTAAAGAATCAAATATAGTCTACCAAAACGGGAAGAGTTGTCATTGCGGGTAGTTTTGGCATTTCCTATGGCTTCCATAATGGGATTACTGGCTAATACTTTGTTTTCTATATTCGTCGACTGACTTCCAGCAATTGAAGCGAAGTAACGCATAGCGAATTTTGCGGAAACTGTTTTTCCTATTTTAATAAATAATTAAAATTAAGCGAGTTTAACATAAACTTTACGTTTAAATCATACCGGCGCCACTTTCTCCGCTGACAATAACAGATTGATTAAAATTGTCTCTTTCAAGCTATATATTCATAGAATTAATAAAATAATTACTTATAAGCAATTAATTGCTGCATTTCAAAGTTACCTTAGAATAGGCATCTTCAGACACAGCGTAAATATGCGGATCGAGTTGAGCTGAACCTTGAGATTTATGGTATGTCTGAATCGTTTCCTCGCCATATATTTCCAAATCGAAAAACGGATTGATGGCGACGAGAACAATGCCACACCACGTGTATATCGCCGACTGCTCCAGAAAACGCACGCGAAGGTTGTATAGAACTGTTTAATAAATTTTAAATCAATTTGATTACATCGAGCGAATGAGTCATACCCGCGGGTTCGTGCAAATAGGATAAACTCGTGAGATCATTGGCTCCAATCAGGATATCGGGGTTTCTTAGAGGCGGCAAACTCGAGGTGTCGACGATCGTCAGATTCACTTCCTATTAATAAGTTTTTGTTGAGCGCATATCATTTCAAATATAGTGTAAATACCTCTCCGTTTTCGTTTTCTGTTATCAGAAATTTATTTTTCTGTTGGTAATCACTGGTAATGGTCGCGCACTGCCAAACCTCTGTACTGTGTTTGATCCAAACACGTGATCCCTTTAATTAAATACAATTTATTTATGTATTTGAAATCAATTAATTGAACGCATACCTGAGTGTACAACTCGGGGAAAACACCTGTCATTGTGTCACACTTTGTTCAGTTTTTTGCAGTTTAATAAATTTAACATCAACTTTGAGTTTAGTTGAGTTCAATTGGTTGTGATGCTGACGATCGTGAGATCATTTTATTGTTCAAACATAAGGCATTCAATCCGATGAACAAAGATTTGAACGGAAATTCAATTGTGATTCACTTTGCAATCGCAGGTAAATAACTGAATATAAGCTTAGTTTGTACTTCGTTATCGATTTTTACTTCATATTAATCAATCATTTAAATTCAATATGATTTACAACAGCACTAATAAATAATTGTGATTCAATTAAATAGCATAAGTGCACACAAAAGATTCATTAGAATAATATAAACATAGAGTTGACAGCAGTTGTGCTGCAATACTGCAGTCACTATCACTCTGTAAACCCTTTAATTTATTACATAATAAACAATAGACTTACCAACTCCTCTATTCTCACATTTTCCGTCACTACTCTTATCAATATATGACTAAATGACTATTTTTGTAATCAGAAAGTAAATATTTTTATTTGATAAATATTTTGATAAAATAAGTTTGTATTTTTATAAATTTTAATAAGAAATGAAATTAAGACAACAAAATAGTAAATAATAAATAAAAAATATAAAATAATAAATTTTGTTATAAGAGTTTGGAGAACTATTTGATTTTATACTTGATTTCGTTCATATACTCATTAAAACCATTAACAAATAAATTAGTTTAAATAAAATATATTTAAAGTAAAGATTTAGGTTTATAAAAATAAATAGCTTATAAAAGCCATAATTTATATAACAAAAACTTTTAAAAATGATTAGAAGTTGGTTGAAAAAAGTAACGAACATATTTGGAAAAATATATCATTTCTTCAAGTCCGACATTATAAACATTTTTACTTTTCTAATTCATGTTTGAATGTTTTAAACTAAAATAAATTAAATATTGTTGAAAACAATGTTGAAAAATAATAGATTTAACAGCGAGTGGTTTGTATTGTATATGATAGAGAGCAGTGTTGGACAGCGATATGATGTGCTATGAGTGGCAGTCGTTGTGGCAGTTGTGGTGCAGTGTGTTGTCAGTTGTGTTGAGTCGAGTTTGGAGTGAGTCTGGTGTCGACTCGTACACAGCGATGTCTCGACCGCTCCTAACATGCATTACTGAGTTCGTTATTTAGGCTAAAATGGTTTTGAGTAAATCGCTGCGAGTTTACCACAAATTGGATAACTCTGTGTACAGTGTCTTATTAGAGCATCGCAACCATAAAAGCGAATCACTTCTGTTCGAAGCGGACGCGATCGCTGTCCTCAGTGAGTCATGTGTTGAATGATTATATCAATTATTAATTATGTTGACCGACAGCCGCGTCCGAAGCCGAGTCGGTGAGGCCGTTGTATTCGACCGTTTTGGACGCTTACGGCTGTTTGGGTGTACTCCAGTTAGCAGTCGGTGAGTGAGGCTCAGGCCTAACAGCTGCCCATTTGTTGTCTCATTTGTTGTGCCATTTATTGTACCATTTGTTGGCCCATCTGTCAGACTCTTTCACTCTATGCAGCCCTTAATGCTTCACATCCTTCACTATCCCTATGTTTTCAATGTTACACTTCCTCTTATTTGACACGCATTTTGAATGTTTGGCTCATATTATTAACAGATTTGTATACAATAAGTATATCACAATAATATGAATTTACTGTCCATAAAAGTTTGAATTTTTTATAAAACGTTTAAAAATAGAGTTAATTATGAATAATAACTGCAAACTTTTTGCTTATAAAACTTTAAGTAAAGTTAAACTTAAAGTAATATTTTAATTGCAAACCATATTCAATATTGACAATCATTGATAATTGATTTATAGGCGACACTAATCTATTATATCTGGTATTCGTTTCCGGGTGTGTATCGATCGGAAAATTGCTTAATTCGGAAGTATTCCGAATCAACGAAACAATATTCATATCACTTCGCAATAATCAGAATGATATCGAAAGAATTCAAGAAATTCGTCGCATTCTTAATTCGGGAACCTTTTATTTTTCGTGGTCGAACTCGGATCAAAACGCTTTAGATTTAACTCTTTGCTCGCAGAGATCTGTTCGAACCAATGAAACCGATAATAGATTTTTCTGGAATCGTATGTTTTATTTACATCTTTTACGATATGGAGTGAACACTAGTAAATGGTTGATAAAAGCGATGTGTGGCGCGATTTTTATAAACACCGTATATGTGGGCCACTTGCAGGCCAAGGCTTGCTTAATATCGCGATTGAGCAGCGAAAGAGCGGGAACCAGGTTTAACGTTAGGGGAACCAACGATTGCGGACATGTGGCCAACTTTGTCGAGACCGAACAAATTATTTATTTAGAAGATAAAGTTGCGTCTTATATATTAACGAGAGGTTCAGTACCATTATTTTGGGAACAGCCAGGAATTCAGGTTTGCTTTTGTTATTTTTGCTATTTATTTATTTAATTTGACTATTAAAATATCGAAGTTTTATTAAATATTTAAATGATAACAATTTAACGTGATTTTGAGATCTATTAAAATTTATTTTAATTAATAAAACTATGAAATAGGTTGGTTCACATAAAGTGAAAATGTCTCGCGGAAGCGAAGTATCTCAGCCCGCATATGATCGTCATTTGGCACAATTGAAGTTTAGATATGGGAGTCAAGTAATTGTTAATTTAATTGGCAATAAAGAAGGAGAGGCTCTTATCGGAAAGATGTATAGAGCGCACCACAACACGTCGAAATTCAGTAAAGATGTTCCTTATATTGCGTTTGATTATCATTCGTATTGTCCGCGTGGCAAAGAAAGTAACTTGAAAATACTCAAAAATCAAATCGACAAATATCTCAAGGATTTTCGTCATTTTTATTCCGAAAATGATGCTATTCTGGATCAACAATCTGGAACTTTTAGAATTAATTGCATCGATTGTCTCGATAGAACAAATCGAGTCCAAACATTCATTGGTTTAGAGGTTAGAAATTTATAACTACATCGTTAACTTTATTTTTTATTTGAAATAACGTGAGCACTGCTTGTGCACACATCCTCTTTATGTGTTGTTATTGTGTTTAAACTATCTAATGCTGTGCTAACAAATTATTATTATAATTATACTGAAAAAATTATCAGATAAATAGATTTAATAGAAGTTTTATTTATTAATGCTTTCAAAATTAGATATTTTTAATACTTTCTATAATAACGATTGAATAAATAAAAGTGAACTTAAATAACACAAATAAAGAACAAATGAACAGGAATTATATTAATGTTATTTAATCGAGTATATTATTTTCTAACAGATATTAATCGAACAATTGAAATCCCTTGGACTTACTGATAAAACACAAATTATTTCTCGCTTTGAAGAAGTGTTTAAAAACATGTGGATTCAAAATGGTGATCAAGTGAGCAAAATTTATGCCGGAACTGGTGCTTTGGAAGGCAAATCGAAGGTTCATTTATTCATTTTAGTCATTATACTTTAATTTAATTGCATGATTAACGTTAGTTGAAAGATGGAACGTTGTCTGTTGCGCGTACGATACAAAACAATTTGATGGACAATAGCAAACAAGAAGCTATGGATATACTTCTGACAGGAAAGCTCGTTAATAACGAAAATTTTGACAGAGCGAGATGTTTATTGCCGCCGCATTATTTGCATCTTCCCTCAAATATTTTAATAGCTATGTGTGATCGTTATCTGGAATATACTTCTCCCATCGTTATCAAAGTGACTGTCGGCACGTGGAATGTAAACGGAGGCAAACATTTTAATAGCATTATATATAAAAGATCTGATCCACTATCCGACTGGCTTTTAGATAGTAAAAGAAAATATCCAAACACTCCAAATATTATGGATTTATCACTGAATGCGTCGTTAAGTGAAGTTGAAAGCAATTTTAGTTTACCTACTGATCTGTTTGCTATTGGATTTGAAGAAATCGTTGATCTAAATGCTAGTAATATAATGGCCGCGAGTACGACCAATCAGATTGAATGGTTGGTTGAACTGCAAAAGACTATTTCTAGAGACGAGAAATATGTTTTAATAACATCTGTGCAATTGGTAGGCGTTTGCTTATTCTTGTTCTCTAAGCCTCAACACGCATCTCATATTCGGTGAGTTAGTTATGAATTTTAGTAACATTTTATTTAAAAATATGTTCATTTGAATACTGTCTGAAATATTTTATTAATTACGCATTTCTTACACAAGACTGTGAAATGATTTAATTTGATTAAATCTATTGAGAGATCACATTCGAAAGCTCTCAATAGGTTTAATCAAATTAAATCATTTCACTGTCTTGTATAAGAAATGTGTAATTAATAAAAATTTTATTTGTTTGAAATATCAATTGTGACCACAATTGAATTATTATCATTATATATCGAACAATTTTTAAATATTGAATTAGACTAAAGATCGCGACAAAAGTATTTAGACTCGTAACTAAATTATATTTAATTAAATAATTGAGTTTAAAACTTATTAAAATATACTTATAATACAGAACATATTCGATTATTGCAAATCGGATTATTGCAATTTTCGATTATTGCAATAGTTTTCAAAAGCACAGATCACTCCTATGGGAGGTATAATGTTAAAGCAACTCGATTATTGCAAAATCGATTG
>JAQIYA010000990.1:0-15265 GCA_034699355.1 Microtritia minima | reverse complement strand
CCGTGCTTTTAGAAACCGTTGCCATAATCGAAATTTGCTATTATCCGGTCTGCTATAATCGAGTATCGACTGTATATCTTCAAAGTTCTATATTTTCTACATTCAGATCTTAGAAGAAAGCAGTAAAAGTTAAATGATGTTAAAAAAATTTAACAACAATACTTTATTAGGCAAAAATTTTAAAGTAAAAACTCTATCTTAACATATTAAAACTAAAGAGATCTTTTAGCTTCAACTTGTGCTTTGTTTATTATCCCTAATTTACAATAAGCTTAAGATCTCATTACTTATCTCAAAATTTTTTACCTTTTAAAATATTGATTTAATTTATAAATATTAGAATTAAAATTTTATTCTTCTTAATTTTAAATACTCATCTATATATATTATCAATATAATATCCACATATGTGTATGTGTGTCAGGCTATAGACTTGGAACAAACCAGAGGTACCCCCAAATGGCATATATGTTTGTGAACAGAATGGTCTGAAAGGTGCCGTAGAGGGTCGAAGTGGTCGGGGGCGCGGCCAGTTCGAGGGGCCGAAAAAATGGTCAGAAACCATGTCATATGATATATCATTGTACATAATTTGACATTATTTAATAATAAATAGCGTTTACAAATATTCCTTACATGTCAGATTAAAGATAATGATATATACATGTAAATTTTAATTTAATAATTATTTTAATATTGATTATTAAGTTTAAAATTATTAACAATTATATTGAAAAAAATAAAATTCTTAATATTTTTGATATAATTAATTTTTTGTACAATTTTCTAACTTATGCATCGAACTGTTAATCTCGAAAGAAAAAAGAAAATAGTTTTGTAAATAATTTTTAAAATTTTTACCAAATCTTAAAGTACCCTAATTTTACGTGTATACCCGGCGGGTTATCTATGCAAAAAAGTGAAATTTGTGAGAAATTTTGCAGTGCGGGGTATACATGGGATGCGGGATATACATGCAATTTTAATATAATTTATCATAAAAAGTAAATAATTTAATTCAAATACGACTTAATCGCAAAATTAAAGCAAAGTGATATAAGTAATAATTAAAATATGTTATACTAATTATAATTAGCACGTTAATCATACTTTTATTTTATTCAAATTACGATATCAATCAAGAAAATAAATCTCTGAATGATTAAATTAAACATAAGGCATAATTATTAAAACATTATTTATTAGACATTTGTATTAATAACATGGTATTGGGTGCGGGGTATACATGAAAATTTTTTCTGAATGTCTAATAATTGAAAATTTCAGAGGTGCGGGGTATACATGGGTGCGGGGTATCTACGTAAAATTAGGGTACACTAAAGATAATAAACAAAATTTTCAATATACAAATATATGTAAATTAAATTACAGGTATTACTAATTAATAGAGAGTAAATATTAGGTATTAATATTATTAGGCAATAATAGGTATATATGTTCAGTAAATATTGATACAGATTGAAATAAAAAATTCAAATCAATTTTTTATAATGTTAACACACAATTAATAGTTACATTTTGTGTAATATTTTAATAAAAATTTCAATAAAGTTTTATAAAAATTATCTGAAACTATTTTAGTTATTCAAAGCATGATATCAGCGTTATTTATTTAAGCATCTGAATATAACAGCTGAATAAAGTAATTTATAAGTCTTAGTATTTGCTTTTAAGCAATAGAATTAATTACAAATTTTAAAATGACACCATTTCTTTATATATATAGATTTTAATGTACAAATTTTAAGAAAGAATAATATATTATTTATAATTAAAATTATATTATTTCGTAAGTTTTATAATAACATTTAATTAAAACATGAATAAACGCTTACCTTTCCCTTGTATATGATGGCTCTCGGGTCAGCGTTAATAATCGTAATCAACAAATCAATCACAATTAATATGCGCTGAATATTTGACAACAATATATTCTTCATCATTAATATGTCCTATACGTAAAATTAATTTTAAGAATTTAAAATTTTAATAAATAAAATCACATAAAAGTGAATTAAAGACATGGAAAATAATAATTTCTAAGTTAATAACAACGCACAACCAATGCATTAACAAAATGAAAAAATTTCACTTTACAGGTATAGATAAAAAGTTAATTAAATAATTACAAGTTTAAGCCTTGAATTAATAGACACTAATCGTACATTTAAGTTATATAAGCTAAAAATTTTTTAATTAATATTACTTGTGAAAAGTCAGTTTTGCAATTTTTTATTCAATTAAATTAAAAGAAGTAAAATGATTGCTATGGCATAAATCTTTTGAATTAAGCAATAAATTTTAGATAAACAAACTTATTTGACTTTAAAAACTTAAAAGCTATTCAATGATAAATAAGTCTCATTATTATAAAAGCAAAAATTACTATCAACCATACTTCAACTAAATAATACAATAAATTTACTGAAAGTATGAGATTAAAATTTAATGAAGCTTTTCTTTATATATTTGTCACATTTTACAACATCTTTATTGAACCGCATAAATATTTTATTTTAGTTGTAAAGAAGGCAATCAATAATTGTGTAAAATATTATTTTGACAATATTTTGCGTGACTTTCACTTCGATAGCTTTTCTTGCGAATATAATTCACCCAAAATTTAAAAGACTACGCCTTAAAGTTTTAAACAAACGTTCAAATAATCATTTAATTTTATTATAAAATAACTAAAAATAAACAAACTTACTTTTCATAAGTGATATATTTATATTTCATATGTTCACGAACTTATGCTTTACATATCATTGATAGATAAGATTTATTTTAAACAATTTCCTTTTGTCGGCAAACGTCTTCAAAATCTCATCACTAAAGAAAAAATTTCAAAAGTATGAGGAAGTTTGACATTTTTATTTTTATCAATAATACTAGTATTACTATTGCGATGATTGAAAGCAATTCATGTTTTTTAGTTTAAAAAATAGTTTTGACATTTTTGTTGTCAAATACGATAATCATCACTACATCGTGAAATAACTTAATACCAATAGTTTGAAAATAACAAACAATAAAATTTTAAATTCAAGCTTTTATGTTTGATTGCAAGATAATGAAAGAAAACAAACTATGGTCTGAAAGGGCACACATATAAAACTTAATTTTGAAGGAAATAAAATCTCCACAATAATGTCGAAAATTGAACAATAAAGATATAAAAAAAACTTGCAATTTGGTCAATCGATAAATTATTTGCCGGTCATATGACTCATTTGATTTGATTTCTGTTATTAAATTAGTTTCACAAAGAAATCATTACTAGAAAATCATCATATATACGGACCATAAAGCTAAACATGTGTAGTATTAGATGTTAAGTTCAAATTTGAAATTAGTTTCGTTTTTTTCAAAACTGAAATAAAACTGGATATAAGTATAAATTGATGATTATCTGAACGGTATCGTCAAACGAATTCAATTAGAAATTGCATTTTCCGCTGACATGTGGAGAAACAAATAATGTGTATCCAAATATGAATGCATTCACAAAATCACGCATACCGTAGAACTTAAAACTATAGCCAATTAGCACATAAAACACGCAAAACTTTAAGTTTTGATTTTCCCAAATCAACAAAAACAATATTTTGGCAATCCTTTCGATTGGCAAACAATTTTTATATAGGAATTAAGTGTAGAGAATGTAAGAGTGAAGCGTTACTTTCATTTTGGCAATACTTGTTTTGATTCTGCAAAAAAATAAACAGCATATACTATATATATAGATATTAAGCTAACAAAAAGAGGCCAATAAGTTGAATGCATTTTGGTTTGAGAACAATAGATGACTTACATTAGAAAATTATTGTCAATTTTCAGTCAACTATTTCAGCACAAAAAATGGATTTATTAAATCACGCAAAACGTATTTTTAGATCTAAATTTCTGATAATTTGCTGATAATTTATAATAATATGTTTCGATTTCTTTTATTAATATAATAAATTAATTTTTTTGATAAATACCGCAAAACCACTAAAAAAATTGTTTAAATTTTATTTGAGAAAATTATAAATCTAAATATATAACAAAAATAAAAACAACACACGACAGCTATTATATAATTATTAAAGATAATCATATTAAGTCATGTGCACTCGTTTGTTGGTACAGCTTCTAATAATAATTGAGTAATTTGTGGAGTAATCACGAAGGCTTAAAGCTCAGGCTATAGTAGTTTTAAAAGAAATTTTTTGCTAAATATCAATTTAATTGAATTAATAATAATCAAAACTCATTTTTATAAGGATTTGAATTTAGAATAATAAAAGCTGTACATTATACCTATTTAGATAACATAAGTACATTATATTTATATTAATAAAAGGAAATCTGTATGATTAGACGGAAAATTTTATAGAGTGTATTTTATACTAATATACATCTTAAAATTTTGTAAATAAAGCGCTTACAAGTAACAAGTTTTAAGACATCAAATAATAAAATGTTTTCTATAATAAATATAAATTTTTAATAGAAAATCAAATAAATACTATAAATTTATATTAATGAGATGTGTAATCGTTAATTTTGTTGAATGAAATAAATTTTTATAAAATTTGTTAGCATTCTTGGGTCCTCTAAAATACTTAATTTTTAAAAAAAGTAATATACACTTAACATTTTATTTTATTCGTAAAATTTGAATTATCCTAACTTTCAATTAATAATGCGCGCCTTATCTATGGTTAAATGATTTGTTGAAAAATCTATGTTGCGTATTATACATGGATGTTTTAAAACATCCATATAACAAATCTTTTAAAAATTTTGTTTAATTATTGAGTGGCCATTATAAATGGGCGCATATTATCTATAAAATGCAAAGTTAATTAAAAATTTTATTCTACCTATTATTATAAATGAAAAGATTAAGCAAAACTATCAATTTCAATATCAGAATTAAATTGAACTTTTACTTACAATCACATCGAAATAATCTGACTTTTATCACAAGTCTTAAACTTTGATTGATTTGGTTTTTCTTTAACCATTACTTTAGTTAATTATGAATGCAATTATGAATTTAAAGTTAATCAACTCTATTGAAATTATAATTATTAATTTGTTAGATATTAATTAAAGTTCTTCTTTTTCAAAATAATTTAATTAAATTTAAACTCTAATTTTACAATTTTTAGTTTATTTATAACATTATTTATAAATAAACTGTGTTTGGAATAATTCTAAAGTAAAACAGACATAATGTGTTTCAAACACTGAACTAATAAAAACTTTATGAGTTTAAAAGCAGACGAACAAAGAGATAAAAATAATGTAACGATGAGATGCTTCGATAGATTCGATATTTCACAATCGTTAACTAAACTCAATAAATTTTCATTTTCATTTATAATTCAAACATATATTCAAAACTAGATGTGACATACATATATGTATAATGTTAGGGAGAATTTTCTTTAAACACTGTATGTAAGCGCTAAGCTTAGCTTTAAATTTAATTGTTGTAAAAAGTATTGTTTAAAAATATTAAATATTATTAGGCAGTTTTAGACAGTTTAGGTCACTTTCCTTAGTTAATGAAGACCATATGGGTGGGTATCGGCCAATATCGAGTGTCATCCCAAATTTCCCCTTTATTAATTAAGGGTGAAGCGCAGGGTGGGGTGTATTTCAATCATATAAGGGAGAAAATTCTCCATAAAAAATTAATTTTTTAATTTCATCAAATCAAAAGCTAGTTTTAATAAAATAATAAAAGATGCTAAGCTAAATAAATTTCGAAAATTGGGATATGAATTTATAAAATACAAAATTATTAAATTTTACATTATTATTACCCTAATTTTAAGACGATACCCCGCGGGTTATCTAAGAAAAAAAGTGAAATTTTAAAAAATAATATTAAAACTTTTTCTAAATATCTCTAATATCCTATTCAAAGTCATCGAATTCTTTAACCAATTCAACATAGAATGCTTTGACTGACACTATATTGCTGTAGAGTAGCATACATTGGATTATTAATGAAGATAACTTCACTATCAATTTAAGAATCTCTTATTAAGTATTAGATGCGGGTATAGATGGGGTGCGGGGTATGGTAGTAAAATTAGGGTACATATAAAATTAATGAATATAATACTTTTAAATTCAATATAAGAAATACATATTGTTAAAGTTTTATAAAAATTTCGAATTACATTATTGCGAATATAATTATTGCCGATAAATAAGTATTTCAAATAAATTTACAGTATTTTCAAATTTCTAATTATTTATGGAGAATTTTCTCCCTTATATGATTCATAACCCTCCCCTCGCCTCGCTCTTTATTAATAAAGGGAAAATTTTGGGATACCACAACATATAAGCCGATTCCCAACCATATACTCTTTATTAACAAAGGTAAAAGGCCTAAATTATCTAAAACTGTCCTTAACTTTTTCTAAACTGGACAAACACGAGCTAAATAAGTGTTTGATTATAACATAAAACGCAAATTCTCCCCCAATTCAATTGTCAATTGTATATTAATCCTTAAAACTTTCCTTTTGTTGAATTTTTATAAACTAGATATAAAATTACATTTTCAAAATAAAAACATATATCGTAGTCGATGTTAGTTCATCGATACTTCATAAGTGTATAAAACTCCATTATTTTATTTTTATGTTGTATTTTTAGACAGATTATTAAACAGAAAGTGATAAAATACTACTTTAATTATTGTTATTTTAATTACGGAATAAAATAATTAAACTTACTGTTTAAGAGATAGTTAACGTCGCAAAAATAATTTCATCTTCATATGTAAATCGCAGGTATAAAGAAAAAAGTGTATGCATTTTTGAACGGCATTTTAAAGCTACAAATTGCAAACAATTGAAAGCAAGACACAGACACTGACTTAACAAGAAAACTGAAATATTATACGATTAACTAATATTTCTTAGAGCTATTTTCTTGTAACTTAACCATACCATACCACTACTAACTCTTTAGATAATAGGCGACAACAAGAGAAACGCATTGGTAGACCGTATCACTCGCTAATACCACCTCCAATGTCATTAGCAATCGTGAAGCGCTTAACAGTAACTCTTTGGATGAAAACTAAAGGTTCGCTCCGGTATTACGCTCTAATGGCTCGCTATAAGAGAAGCTCTTTAGACAACACACTTATTCTTAAGAAAACTGTTGTTGCGATCGCATCGACGCAATCAACAAAAATTTCGTATTTGCAGAAAATTCGTACTTTTCCTTATAAAAATTGAATAAAATGATATAAAAAAAATTATATTTCAGTCGCGGAAGATAATTACTACTATGCTTTGTTTAAATTATTTGAGACATATGGCTATCAAATTAAACACTTCTTAAAAATTTCTAAAACAAAATAAATTTATTTGTTTCTAATTGTTATTTATTAATATGCTTACACAGTAAATAATTTTTTAAAATTGATTGATAATTTGGTTTATATTGGTTTAAGACCCTAAAAAATTTTGGTTAATAAAGTGAATGTGTAATTAAGATTTAGATATTATTTACAATAATTTTTATAAAAATTTGATTATCGAACGAAATCATTTCATGCAGGGTTTGCCTGACTTAATAATTATTTGAAGTCAGAGTCAGTAAGTAAGTTGAAAATGAAAAAGTTATTTTATTTAATCAAATGAAATTATTCTCATATAGTGTATTCAATAAGTTTAATATAATAGTCGATAGTAAATACAATTTTAAATGTCTTAATTTTTAAAAGTTAAATTTTGCCACACTAACTCAACATATTTTTTAAAAATATTTTAAACTCAAGCTTAAATAATATTTGTTTGCTTAAAATAAGTAAGTTATATAAGTTAATATCTTTATAAGTAATCATTTGCTAATAATTTAATTAATTTAAAGTATTAATATTTTTTATTAATACTTAAGCTCTTCATTGTTAGTTCGTTCATGCAAACCAGTGTATCATACATTTTATTATTGATATCCTATTTAAAGCAATCATATTCTCGAGCTAACAATGCAGCGCGCATTTTAAAAATTATTAATATTCTTATTAGCAAATACTAACTTATAAAGATATCGCTTTGATCGTCGCTTTGAGTGGTCATCTCAGTGGTCATCATGAGTAAAGAATGCTTTCAGCCGATTGTGTTGGTGTTGGCCTCCATTATGGCGGGATGTTTCCTCATTATGGTGTTGTTTGACATCAGTTACGATTATTATGATATGGAAACTGTAGACCTCATCGCTATTATCGTATCACTTATTATAGTCGTGCTTATAATTATTTCCGCGTGGATTGTTCAAAGTTTAATGCTGAAAATTTCATTCTTCGCCGCTATCGTGATGGGCATCATATGGATTATCTTTCTCATCATTTACATTGTGGACGATAGGGACACGTTTTGGATTCTTTCGGCTATACTTTTCATTGGAATGTCCGCAGCATTGGCTGCCATTCTCTGGTTCTTTGGAATGAAGAGCTAATTATTTGACGTTTGTTTACAATTATTAAAGAATTTATATTAATTTAATTTATTTTACGATATTTACTTTTATTATATAAGAGAGCAGATTATATGCAAAATTTTTATGTTTAGTTGAATTTGTTGTACGAATAAAATCTTTTACTTTTCACATGTTTCTTCGAAATCTGAATAATTAAATTTTGAATTTGTATTAAACTATATTTAAACTAAACTATATTAAATTATTATTTTACATAACAATTTATATATTTTTAACTCTTTAATAAAGAAATATACATTAAAAAATGCTTTAATTGATAGTCAAGTTTAGGCAAAGTTACTGTAGTGATACTGTATCACTAACACTAAAGTATTTATGCATTTGTAGCGTCAGGACGACTGCCGAAGTCTTTAATAGTCTTTAATAGGAGGAGTCAAATGGTGTGCTTCGATGGCAGAGAATTTAATGAGTTGAGACACTTTAGCAGAAAAATTGAATATTCAAAAGCAGCGCCACTTATCTACAGATATAAAGATATAACACTTACATTAATGAGCGCGCTTTCGTTAGGCGTGTTTAGCATAGTTTAAGTTTAAATCTCTTTCAGTTTAAACAAATAAAGTTAAGGGTTTTTTTGATAGCGCCTAAAAATGGCCAAACGGGCGTTCAAAGTGAGTACTCATGTGCCACGCGGTCGACTCTGGTTAGTGAGACCGAAACTGGCCAGACCTCACTTTCGGCAGAGACGGGCGCTTCGAACGAATAAATATGTTAAATTTAAATTTATTCTAGTTTAATTTAGTAATTAAACAAAAACACAACTTTATATAAAGTTTACGCTTAGTATACAATGTATCTCAATAATTATTATTGTTATTTTTACACACTTACACACTTTAATTAAAGTTTAATTCCAATTTTTTCGTTTGTTAAAAAATATTTGATAACTTTCAAATGTTTTAAAAAATACAATCACTTTCATATTTTCAAAACTATAAAAGAGAAAAATAGAAAAATCTATTATTTATAAATATTGAGGTCAAATATTAATTTTTTATATATTTTTCATACATGTATTACAAATCTTCTCACTGTGTAAGAAAGGAAGACAAGTGACAATTAAATTAGTGTCTATTTAAAAACTTATTATTACTGTTAAAATGTCAGTTACATTCTGTAATAAGTAAAAAATTTTATTGAAATACTTAAAATTATTTTTATTTGTAAATATAGAATTACGAACATTAAAAATTAACTTAATTTATAATATTATAATCAAAAATTGAATAAATTTTTAAATCTTGATATAAATAAAAGTTTTTACCGAGTCTTTCAAAATTTACGCTAACATAAAGTTTTAAGTTGCAATAAGTTTGTAAAGTTTATGATTTTCAAGGAAGAGAATTTTCACAAAGTTTACCACGAGAGTTCCTATATTATATAGATCTTTAAAGTCATTGATAAAAACATTTTAAATTTCTTTAATTAAATATAATTATATAAATTTTTAAATTAGAAATTAACAAATTTTTCTCATGTTGACCAAATTTTATTACTAAAATTAAATATCATGTTTTCAATAAAGTCGACAATTGATTTGTGACGCTTATCATTAATGCCACACCTTGTAATTACAAGCTTTTTATTATAAATTAAATTACAATTAAATTATTAAATATATAAGTATTTAGCCACTGGTATACCGAATTTTTAATAAACGAACGTTATCTATATCTATGCCTATGTTAATCTACTTTTGGCCAATTCTGTACACATATTTTATTATTACAATGTGGGTATATTATAATAACAAGTTATATTTTTAGTTATATATTCAAGTTATTCAATTAATTTAGTATAACAGAAAAATTTGAACAAATTAAGTATTTTAAAATCTTTTTAAATTTTTATTTAATCTTAAATTTTATATATCCATACATGAGATATAAGGTATATTATTTTATGTGAATAATTTTATGTGATTAATACAATTATATATAACATAGTATACTAAATATATACTCATTAGAGCTCAAAACGGATCGGATTCGGAAAACTTTAATGCGAAAATTTTCAAATATAAGAAATAACATTTGAATGAATATGAATATGCTTTATATTAAGCTTTTTAACTCATAGGCAACGTTCACCTCTCGTAACGGTAGTTAAGCCCTACAGATAGTGAGTTCGAGCCGCAGCCCTCGTATTCTCTGGACTTTCTCCGAACAAGTAGATCTCTGATAGTTTGACTGTGCTCGCCTTATAAATGAACAGTGCCCAAGAAAAAATCGCGATATAGATGCCTATGTTTTTTAAAAATCATAAAGAGTTTAGTTTAGTTATACTGTATTAAATTCTAAAGTGAGAAAAGTTTGAGATGGTTTTGTCAGTATAATCTCTCACATGCATTGAATAAATAATAGTTTGAAAATCATGTTAAAATGTAGTATTTGTTAAATACTTTCATATATTATTTTATTTTTAAACATAAATATGTTTATATTTCAAGTTGTTTAAAGCTGAATGTTCAATAACTTTTGATGTGACAAGAATTTCACTTTAGCCAATTTTATCCATTCTATTCCTGCAAATAATCTTTAAAGTGAAACAAATTTTAATTATGCTGGCCTTACAATCACTGATATATCTTCCTTAGACACGGATAAAATTTATCAAATGCTATTAATTATATCTAATTTTGATTAGATATAATTAAGTTTTAATTATATCAAAGTATTAAAGTAATAAAATTTGAATTTTTACATTAATATTCGGAACGTATCGTAAAATTTTAAAGGTCTGATCGGATCATTGCTTTCAAATAAGTCGGATCTGATCGGATCACAAAAAACGATCCGATTTTGAGCTCCAATATTAATGCCTGTCTGTATATTACAAAAAACATTTATAAACGATGCATTAAAAAAATTACATGAGAATTTTATTGTAAAAACTAATGTAATCCACTATATTGTACGAGTATTAACTGATGAACGCATTATAGGTGAACTAATTCAGTAGAAAAATCTGTCGACAATATTGGGAGGATATGTCTTAAATTCGAGAACAATAGGTACAGAATTTAGTTAAATTATAAGTTTAAGAAAATAATAGTAAATAAGTGCTAAAGTAAAAACTTTATTTTGTTTTATCTATTTTATCAAACGGATAATAAGGTACTATAATAAATAATCAATAATATTTAAATTTGAAAAATGGATTTCTTAAAATAATATCTTTCTGTTAAAACTTATAATAAAAATAGGAAATTAAAGAAAATTCAGTTATGAGTTAATACTTTTATTTATTTTTGGTGTTAATTAAATAACTATCACAGAAAAATATCTATAAATATCTATAAAAGTTAATTATTTTAAAGTTAAAAATTAATGTTAAGTTATAAAGAAAGAAGTAAAATGAACGGTAATACAGAAATATTTTGGCACATAAGCCTAAAGTTTAAGCCGTTATTATCTTTGCATTAGTTATTACTCGTACAAAATAATCAAATCATAAAATAAGTATTGAAATGATGTTAAGCAGTGCGGCGACAAATCTTTCTCTGATCTTAATTTATAAAAGCAGATAAATACAGCTCAATATATAATATTTAAACGTTTTGTAATCTCTGTGTTGTTTCCTTGTAAACCACATGATTGTCTTCGTCGTCATCCCTCTCGTCGTGTCCAGTGTTACCATTTCCTAATCCATTATTGTTAACGGGAACTATGAAGTGATTGTTTTCATTTGGTTCTTCATTTTTAGTCATTTTGATGCCTCGCACGGCATCGGATGGCGTGCGCACATGTTTTTTACTGGGGTTTGGATGAGAACCAGTTGTTCGGCGTTTTTTGATAAAAATAAAGATACCGATGAAGACACTGATGAATAAAAGCACACAAATAAGTGCTATAAACCACGGAGTTTTCGAAAACGAACTGTCGTTTGAATCTTCATAATCCAAACCTCCACTTTCTTTGTTAACATCAATATTAGTGTCTTCCTCTCTGACGGGTGCCGATTGTATTGTGGGCCGAATTGGAGGCAACGGTGGCAACTGATTATCAATTGGATAATTGCGATGTTCGTCATCCATATTGGAATTTATGGGTGCGATCGAGAAATCGTGAATAATTGAGTTGACAGAAGGAATTGTTGCAAGTTTTGGCATTTTTATGGCAGCGGTTTCTATAATCGAGACATTTGTGGCGGTTGTCAAGTCTCCGCATTTGGCCACAACGCGCACCTCGTAAACAGTGCCGAACTCCAAACCCGTCAAATCGATGGGGTCCTCATCTTTTCTATTGGCCACGTCTTCCGGTGCCGTACTTTCCCAGTTTTCCAGAGTGTCGATGCCTCTCCTTCTGTATTGTATGAATATTTGCTTTCCAGGATTATGATCAGTACGATCGGGACGAGCGGTTATCCTTATAACGGCGCCACCGTTTTGCTCGGTTACCTGAGACCACGCGAATTCGGGCGCATCGGGATAGACGTCGACTGGCGTTTGGATTTCGATTGTGTGCGACGGCGGGCCATCGAACGCACCATTAAATGCAAATATTTGCGCGTTATTTATCTCTCCGGGAGTAAATATGTCGACCATTGCTTTATGGACAGTCGGCGGTATAATTTCTTCTTTCTTAGAATCTGGATCTTTAGTCCACGAATGAATTTTATAACCTATGTTTAAACAAATTAATTAAAATTTTAAAATAGTGATTAAAAAAATATTAGATTACTCGTAATTAGTTAATATAATAATAATAATAATATTAAAATACAGAGTATAAAGATTTTGTGTTTATTAATTAAAGATTTTACTTTTGCGCTGATATAAAATCCTCATAATATCACGAATTTATATCAATATAATATTTTTATGTTTAATATAAAAAGCAAAGCATTAACTATATCAGATAAATGAAACCTAAGTGTAAAGTAAATTTATTTTTAATCTAAAAATTAAGTTAAAGTCAGATTTTAAATAGCACAAAATTAACGATATAATAGATACTCTAATTTCACGAATATACCCCGCGGCTTATCTATCAATAAAAGTGAATTTTTCAAAAAAAAAATATAAATTTATTCTATATATTTCAAATATCCTATTCAGAATCAGTCAAATTCTTCCTCTAATTCAACATAGAATGTTTCAAAAAATGTCACTAAATTGTTGTAAATTAGGTTCTAATAGATCTTCACTTTTTATTTCAGAATCTTAGATGCGAGTTAGGTATACATGGGTTGGGGGTATCTTAGGGTAGTATTTAATAAGGAATTTTGTTAAATTTCGTTACCTTTAAAGTGACCATTCAATGAAAGAGGTGAGACTGGATCCCATTCAAGTAAAGCTGATTTTCCGTCTCGAATGCTCAGTGCTTTGAAATTGAGCGGCGCTTCGCTGGGCTTGTCTTCGTCCGAATAGCCAATTACTTCTTTTGCTTCTTCGACAGCCTTTCCGAGATGGTTATAGGCTTCTACTTTGATTTTGAATGGTTTCAATTTCGGCAAATTAACAATTGTATATCTCGTTGAATTCCATTCTCTGATGTTTTGAATAGTCCACGATTTTTGTTCAGTGTCTGCCGGTTTCCAATAGAGCTTATAGTAAAATCCCTGCGCATTGTGTTCCGACGGAGGCATCGGTTTCCACGTAATCGCCAAATTGTTTGGCGCGTCTCCGCGACCGTAAACCGCTTCCGGATTGCGATACGGAACGTCTTCCTTTGTGGGGCAAACTTCCGATTCGTCCGACGGCTCACTCACTCCGAAATTGTTACGCGATCTCACTCTGAACGTGTAATTACTGTTTGGCTTAAGAATGAGCACCACTTCATTCATGTTCAAACCCGTATAATTGAAATTAAACCACTCGCGCGGCGACCAGTCTGTCTTGTATTGGACAATATATTCGGTTACGGGCGCGTCACCGGTCGGAGACCACGACAATATAGCTCTTGTCGTTTTGCACTGCATTTCAAGAATTTCAGGCGCCGATGGATTCCTGTCGGCCGTCACTGATATGACTAGTGTTAAAATGGCTAAATATGCGACGATTTTCATAGTTTCAAATTTTACTGCTTTAGTTGAACTGATTTATATGAATTAATTAGTTTCAGTAATGGATACCTTTGAAGTACTGATATCTCGTTAGTAATCTCTGCATTTGTGTCTAATATATAAAGAATTTTATATTTCGTTAATAATAATTGTTGACAGCGAAGCGAATCTTATCATAAGGTATTAACGATAAAAGCAAACATTTCATAAGTGTTACTATGGATGTTATCTTGAGTTTAGCTTTTACTGTAACTCATCTCGTTTTACCATATTTGACAATAATTGCGAACTACAATATAAATTTATTTTTCCTAAATTAAATTTAAAAATGCTTTATTTTACCTTTTTTGCTGGAAATTGGCAATTATTGACGCGTAATATATATCAGTTGACATATCCATTCAATTAAATTGATTAATAATTTGGTTCTAAAAAAATTCAATAACAAATAATACTTCCGATTATACTTTGAACTTGCAATTAAATATTGAAGTCGCAATAAAAAAGTAGGTTTATTACAACGCGTTGCTAAGTGTTAACATTATTCGAAGAAAGCATTAGAAAGACATTGTTAAGTATTGAATACATACCTGTAATCATCAAATTTTTCAAGAATTAGACTTAATATTTTGTCTATTTAACAGTTAACATGTTTTATATTATAATGTTTTATGATAATCAATACAAGTTTTTGATAAGACACAGGACTTGT
>JAQIYA010000989.1:0-15267 GCA_034699355.1 Microtritia minima | reverse complement strand
TTTTTTAATTAAAGTTGTTTCTTTAATTGTTAATATAATAAATCATTAGTATAATACAAATAAATAATATTTCATGCTTTACCAAACTATAGAATATTTTTGACATTTGTTAAAAGGATCGAAATAAACTTTATTATTTTTTATTGAATGAGATACCTATTGCTTCTATCCCTTCGTCTTTCCAATCTTTGCTCTATCCCTCCCTCTTTCCTTCCTTGAAATTTTCTATGATTCAATCTTTACTTTATTTTGATATTTAAAGGTCAACTAAAATATTACTTGCAAGCAAAATAAATTTTACTTTAAATATAAACAACATATATATTGATTCTTTTCTAGTTTATAAGCTTTTTATTATTCTTTTTGATAATTGCATAAAATACAGTACATAATGTTAAATTTAAAACCATTAATTTATATATTCGGTAATTTCATCTTTGCTGAAAGAAATTCAAAATTTTCTATTTTAGCATATGTTACAATCTTTTATAATTTTATTCTTTATAGTTATTTTCAATATTATAATAATTATATAATAATTGTTTATAGTAATTATAAAATATATAATTAACGAATGCATAATTGATTTTGATTAATGCATTTATATAGAGCTAAACCGAATAATGAGTAAAATTATGTTATATTAAATTAAAGATTCAATAGATTGAAATATCGTTAAAACAAACTTGCAATGAAAAGGATAATATTTTAACGTTCAAAATCAATATTTTATTTACATAATTATTTAACCTAAGTTTACACTTATTAAATAAGTTGATAATTTTTATTTTTAAAGTTTTAAAGTGAAAAACTTAAACAATTTTTCTTTAACTCATTTGATAAATGTTTGAGTTTATTAATTTGTGAAGTTTTAAATTTAGCTCAATTAATTAAAATTAAAAGAGTAAACTAAACTCGATTAAAAATTAATTATTCAATCAAATATTTTAATTGCTCTCTTTAGCACTATTTTCTGCTGTTGAACATGAAAATCTGGAAAGAGCTCGAATGGTTATAGAAATCACTAATGTTGATGTTAACAGGTATTCATATATACTATAAATGCATTAACAAATTAGCAAATATAAACGCTAAATGAATCACTTTCGCATTAACAGTCTTAACGCCGACGGATTCAGTCCTTTAGATATAGCTGTAATGACATTAAACTTGCCATTAATTAGATTACTTCAAAGTTATGGCGCTAAGGAAAGCACAAACTGTGAGTTACTTACTATTGTTTTAATAAAAAGTAAAATAATATTTGATGTTACATAACGTATTTGTTAGTTACAACTCGTGAAAGTCGTGAAACACAATTGAATAGTTTGGTAAAGGAAGCGGAGAGATGTGTATTAGATCTGAATTTGTGTGTGTTTGGCGTTTCAACTAATGGAGGCCTAAGTGCTGCACTTCTTAAAGTAATATAGCGAAACATTGAAAACATACAGAGTGTTGGATTTATTTGTTTTGATTAATTACCAATGAATACGTCATTTTTAATGCAGGAGAAAGAGAGGCAATTGTTTTTATGGGAAAGAAGACTTAAGCTCCTCAAACGCATCAAATTGGGATTTGACAGACTGGGTATTAATCAACATTTTCTGTTATTACTTAATGTATTATATTTCTATGATGTCTTTTCGATGTCTTTACTCCGTTGCTTAACATCTATTGACCTGAAAATGACTTGAATAGCAAACTACTCTCACAATAATACTCACCTAAATAATTGATTTTTCTCGAAAATCAATGTTGCCTTTAATTTATGTTTTCTAATAGTTGTTATCATTGCATTCAATCTACAAATGTTAAGACTTTCAATGAGAAATTGATTGCTGGCGATACGACTTGAATTGTAATTATTGGCTTCGATATTATTTTAGTTTTTTATATTTAAAAAAAATCAATACTTTAGAGTCAGTATTAAATATTTAAATGATTTCATAAATTTATTCTATTCTTATTAAAACTAAATTAACGAAATCAGATATGAAGAACTAAAATTTAAAAGTTAACTATAAAAATGATGAAAAAAATAATAATTTAATAGTGTTTACCAGAGTATTAAACGCAGTTAAGTTGGGTATAATGAAAATTAATTAGTTTAGTAACGAATTTAGTGTTTTAATCTTATTTAATATAAGCCCATCAGTGCAGTGTCAGTGCGGTGTCAGCGCGATGTCATTTAGCTTATTGACTCTGTGCCTCGCACTGCAAATGAGTTGCATGTAAGAAGTTTGCATATTGAAAGTATCGTTTCACGCTATAGAGCCACCAGAAGCTCCTCTATCTGTTCAGCTCGAAGTGGTTGGCATCAACTCTCTCAAAGTGCGATTCTTAGGACCGACTCGAGCGGATGACAAGAAATGCATTGTTACCAAATACAGAGGTATACTCATTACAATCACACCATCGCATAGCAATACAGACAATAACAGACGATACAGATCTGTACATTGCATTCAATCTTACACTTTATTTGTCAATTATTGCGAATATTTTTCATTCCAATGCTTTCAATTTAACAAATGATTCATTCAATTAATTTACTCTTAATATATAAATGGAAAACATATTTTTATCAATATTTATCAGTATATATCAATATATATATAGACTTTATTTCTCCAAAGCCAATAAAGCTTTGATGCAATTGTTGAGCTCATCGATCAGTTTCGAATACTACTTTAATACTACTTTGATAATCCATTATCAAAGTAGAGCACACGGATATGATCTATTAAATAATGTTTTTATTTATTTAATAGGCTTCAATATTTCAAATACTAAGACAACCCATATTTGTTTTGCCTTTCAAGTTAGTTGCGTACTGCCTCGCAGTGCATTAATCATTTAACTTCTACTTACTATAAAATACTCGGAAAAATTGCTGACGAGTAAAAGTTTCATTTAATTTCATGATACAGTAATTTAGAAATTAAATAATATTTATCCTGAAAGTTATCGAAGAGTCAAAGGTCGAGAGACTAACCAAAAAATTACTCGATTTAAATTTTAAAAATTATTTTGTAAATGAAATAATTTTTATTATTTATATAAATTAATTAATTACAAAAGAAAGAATAATAATTCATAAATAAAATGTATAAATAAAAAGTGCTCAAAAAAATAAATTATTTTTTTGTTAATGTATTGCAACGTTTAAAATATTTACAATGTTTGCATATATTATCTAATTAGCAAGAATAAAATTATTTGTTAACAGTTTTCAAATTTATTTAAATTTAAATTGACCGGTAGTTAATCTCAGTAATTTTTTATATAAATGAGAATTAATTTTTATCTTAACCATTTTATTTATTAGCAGTAGAAATTTGTTTTTTGACAAATTAAAATTTATTAGAGAAAATTTTCTCTTTTATATGTTTAATGTGTTTTTACCCCCACCGACATAAAAAAGAAAGGCACGTGACCACCAAAAAAGCATCCATTTTGGTGGCATTATTTGATAAAACTTTTTATAGAAATACTAAATGTTTGAAAATCCAAATAACATGAATCGCGAAGGGAAGCAAGTGCTACAATAAAGTTTTATTCAAACCATATTAATATAAAAATAGCGCAGACTTACACGTGTTAGTTTTTGATTAACATAGATTAAAATTGTCTCAATTCTATCAGGAGATATAGTTTTTTAAATACAGTTTTAAATATAGTTTTTGTAATTATGAAATATTATCGCTAAATTAATCCCTGTTTTGATTAATTGATTTAGCTTTAGAGTTGCTAAGTTTAATAGTTTTAAATCGTTTTACTTTGGGAAATTTGAAGTTGTAGGATATTTATCAACTAAAAATATACAAACTTATATAAAATATTGAGTCAAAATTATTCTTATATTTATAATTAAAAGCTTGACAGCAAAGAGGTTTTAGAGGAAACAAGTTATACACATTAAATACAAAAACTCAATCGCTCTCTAGCAATGAAAATGCTTTAAAACAATGAAATTACTTATTTTTATTTAAAAAATTTTAATGTGGCCAATGTTTATTGAACTAAAGTATTAAGTATTTTCAACTAACTAATGAAAATCTCATATATTTTAGATAGAGTTACTATAAAACTTGCAATGTTTTCAATGCTATTGGCATATATAACCCCTAATACCTCTTTGCTGCCGAGCTTTACAATTATTGTTACTAAACATGACTAACATTTGCAGCAATAGATTGCTAAAAAATAAGATAAATTTAAAATAAAATTTAATTCTCGTCAAAAAGAAATATGAAAAGTCAAATTTTAAATGAAGTTTTAATATTGATTTCTATTATATAATGGAAATAGAATTACTTATTAGATTAAAATATTTAATACAATCTAAATACTCAACAGGTGTTTATAACTTTAATGGAGAAACATTTTATTTGTATTCACAATTGAATGCAATTTTGATTCAATTCAATTCAATTACTAGAGTTTAAGAGAAATTTTTCATATTAATACGTTTAGCCCATCTTATTAAAAAAAATTTACTTAACTTATTATTTGGAAACTTAAATAAGTGCACTAAAATGTTATTTGATTAATAAAAGTTTCGAATTTAAAATAGTCAGTTTGTTAAAATAATTTTTTAATTAGATTAATATTCATACATCTGAAAATAAATGAAAAAACGAATGAATTAATGACTTGTTGTTATCTGAATTGAAATTTTTCGAAATTTTTTAAGCAATTTCTTAAAAATAATCAAAACCAGTGTTTTATAACGTTTTAGCAAATGGTTTATTCAAATTACTCCTTAAGAACCTTTGACCTCCATCTAAACCATCATTTCATTCGACTCAGTAAATCGATTGAGTTATATTTGGCATAAAGAAATTTAGATAAAATATTTACATCGATATATTTTCGCTCAACAGATATCTTATTTACAAGAAAAATTGTAAATACTTTACTATATATTTAAAGCTTGAAATGAATTGTTATTCCCAATACTTGAGTTGAGCAAACAACTTATTTTATTTATACTGAGAAATTTATTGATCATTTATTTTTATTTGAAGTTCGAGACCAAATTTATACGTAAACTTATATCACTGCGAATAAGTTAATAATAGAGAAGCACAATATTCGTGATTTTTCATCGTCAATAAAGATACATACGCTTAGTTTGTGTTAGTGTTTAGATAAAAATGAATAAATGGATTTATATGTGAATTAATCTGATTTAGTGGAATGGAGTGCTGATAATTTTGAAACGCTCGAAGGAAGTCGAGATATAACTGAACTGCAGAAACTCGAATTGATAATATCACACCTGCAAACTGGTCACAGCTATTGGGTTCGCGTCGCGTCCGGCAATTGCAAGGGATATTCGTTTTACTCAAATTCGTTGCCTAATTGTGCGATACCGTCGAGTGAGTTATCATTGAGTTATCCGTAACGATCCAAACAAAAAATCATTACGCACTCATCATTATTTAGGCTGGCGTGATGTCGATGATAAAGTTTTGCGCACTAATGAGAAACTTTTTAAGCTCGACGATCTCTTTCAACAGATAATCGATTCTCGTCCTGTCAATTCTGCTGAAGTAAAAGGTAATCTAATGAAAATTTATTTATATATCAACGTTGGCTAAGTTTGGCCATAATTTTGTCTAGTATTGTCAATCGAAAGCGCATCCTATCAGCAAAGACGTGGTCAAGTGCGTAAAAGTATTAAAAGCCTTTTTGCTTCGGCGCCCAGATTTCAAAAAGTAATGAAAAGAGGAATTTATTTGGCATCACTTCTTTACAGCGAAGATCGCATTCTTGTCACTAATGATGAAAATCTTCCCATTATAGAAATAGGTAATCAAATATTAAATAAATATCAAGCCTTTGATTTTAAATTATAATGTATTTTTATTGATTTTTCAATGAATAGATTTATCAAATTTATTTTTATTAATACATATGTATGCATACATATATTATTTATCAATTATAGCAATAATATTTGTTAATCGGTAAACTGTGAACATTTTGAATCTGAAATTCATTTAATTATTTGCAAACATTTAATTTTGAAATTTACAGCTTTTTTAATATCTAGAAACTTGTTTAATTATCTTTTGTAATTCCCAAATATATTAAATCTTACTTTACATAAAATATTATTCATATTTATTTTGCATTTTTCGATATTATAATTTAAGTTAACTTTAATTTAGTACCTCTTAATTAGCTAAATATTTAACTTCATTAGTTTATTACTGTTTATTTAATATTTATATTTTGAAAATAATATATTATATAATACAATGGAAATTGGTTATAATCAACTCTTGGATATAATCAACTGTTTTCTGAAAACCAAAACCAAAAATTTCTATGTTTTATAATGTACAGTTCATTTTTTTTATCTGGTTAGTGAGATGTTATCTAAAGTCCAACTTAGATTTATAATTTGAAGACAATTTGTATTGAAAAGAGTTATAAATAGTAAGATAAATCAATATGAAAAACAGGTTTTGGTCACAACTCACTAACCAGATAAAAAAAATGAGCTGTAACTTACTTTGGTTACAATTAGAGACCCTAAAATTCTGCGTAAGAAGAATTTTATTTTCGGTGGTTAAATTCGGCGTAAGCTTAAAGCGAATGTTTTCTCAAAAAATCGGCGGTAATATTCGGTTTTCAAAAATATAAAATATTTTTATCAACTATCTTTAATAACAACTATTGTTTAAAACCAAAACTAATTACCAAAATAATACAAATTGCCATTTTTATAATCAACTAAATTTTTTATATAAAATATTGTATCAAATTTAAAAGTTTCAAAATTCAATTTTTTATTTAAAAAAAATATATTTTATTGAGAATTATTTAGCACTTGAATAATATATAAGGAACGCTCTATAACTTTAATTCTTCACAAACATATTTTCTTTATTGTTATTTATTCAAATTGGTGTGCAGTCATTTGTTGAGAATTTGCTTGAAATTCAAAATAAATTTACTAATTGTACTTTTAAAACATTGATTTCTTTAAATAATTAATTAATTAAGTGCTTTTCGATAAATTATGTTAAAAAATTTTATTATCAACTATTTTTCATAATCAACCAAAACCTTAAACCAAATCAATTGGTTATAACCAATTTTAGTGGTTAATTGTTTATCAACTTTCATTTATATAGTATTGTAATTCAGTAATAATGTATTATAATATTTAATTGTTAATTTTTTAATCAAATTAGTAAAGATCTAAGTAAGTCGAGTCAATTCAATCATTTCTTCCTATATATTATTAGATTATATCTTCACTAAATTAAATATTTGGTGGCACTTCATTCTAGTGATGTCAATACATATGATGTCTAGAGTATAAGTAATTGCATGTTCAAAGTAATGTTTGCTAATAAATTCCCTCATGAAATAAAAGTTTACCACTCCATGAAAAACATTTCGACAATAAGGTAGTATTTATTCCTAAATTTTAATTTTATTTCACTTTTGTGAAATAAAATCTGACTTGGAGTGAATAAAAAATAGATGTAGAAATTAAAAAGTTATTAAAAGTTAAATTTGTTTTTTTCAAGAGTTGGACACTTTTTGTGTTTATTAACAGCGCCTAAATTCTTTAATTTTATTGAGAATTTAAAGTGATTAATTTAATCATTTACCAGGATTTCACTTTAGACTTGGTTTAAATATAATTACTTAATATTCTACATTGAATGAATGAATGAATGAATTCTACTTTTAAACCAATTAAACCAATTTAAATCACGTTTTAAATAAATCGAAAAATAAATTAGAATTTAATGAAATGTGTAAACATTATAGACTAACATTAGAATCAAATCTACAAAATGACTCAATTTAATCACGAGTCGATTAGTAGTGATCACTTTTTCTTTGGGTGATAGGAGTGATAGATTTGATGCGCTTTTCGCTGAATACAATTTTATTGCTTTATTCATTTTTGTGTGTTTATTACTTGGTTTAATAGTACATTGTGTCATAAACTTTATTTTATATTAAAGTAAAAAATATTGGAAAACACTTTGTCGTGATAGCTAGACATAGCTAGACATGATTTCAATATGATTTTTTAATACAGACGATACGTATCCTTCATCGCTGCAAAATGATTTCTATTGGATGTTGAAAATATCGTGTACGTGGGAAGACGTTAAGGTATTGCGACGAGAATTAGAAAAAAGTCAGAGTTCTTCTGTGGCGCACTTCAGGAGCAAAATATTACAAGCGGTGGAACAAATGCAAACTTCGTTAGGCATCCAAGACGTTGGAAAACTGTTTTATAAGCCGCTCAAAGACCCTGAAGGCACTATCGTTTTGTGCACTATTAAAAATGTGATCGATGTTAAAAGTATAAGCTGTCTGTCTGTGCGATGGCTTCCTCTATCAAAGTTACAAAAAAAGTTGACAAACGCCAACTCAGGAGAGAACAACGAAACGCCAATTGATTGTGTACTCATTGGTGATTTGCTTTTATATTCTTTGCAAGTGAGTTGCCTTTTATATAATACTTTTATACTTTCAAAGCGATTATAAAACTATATTGTTTCGCATTTTTACTAAGGAAATGATTTCGTACCACAAGGCATGTAACAATCCATTGCCCAGAGGGCTATACATAGCATTTGTCAAATTGAAAAGCTCGGTCGAGATGATGAGCGTTGTAGTGCCGAGAAATAGTCTCAACGTTTTGCTTCACACGAGGGTTAGAGATAATCCGCACGTTTCCAAAGAGGAGTGGAGTTGTTTGAAGAATAGTTCAAATTTTAGTGATAATCTATATGACGGCGATTCGCGACCACCGGATTGCATACATCTGAAATTTTTGCAATCCATCTCGAAATCGGCTCAAATTTTACTGAATTCGATTGATATCATTAAGAAAGAAGAAATATATGCGCATCGAATTTACGATTTAGAAGTGATTGAACTGAGTTGCGACGTCTCGCTAATACTATTACTTCCGCCCGTCGAGAATGTGTGCTCCATTTTCGGCCAAACCGATGATCTTCCTATTAATTTAGATCTTATATATTTACCGCTGCAGATCTTCGAAATGAGTAATAAGATTATATTACTTACTATAACTAATTACTTAACTTACTATAAATTGCTAATTTCTCATATTTAATACAATACAGTACATATGAATACATACCAACAAACATTTATATCACAATATTCAAGGATTTCTGCAATTTTGGAAATGGATATATTAGTTGCACAACAGGCTCAACGAGAGGTATCAATTTATTTTTTATATAATTAATCAATAGAATATATATTAGTATAGTATTACGCTTTAATTTTTAAAATATAGCTTTTAAATTTAACATTTATTTTTAAAAAGATGAAAGAAAATTATAGTAAAAAAGGAAAGAAAACCGATAAAAACATGATCATTGTTTTCGTAAATGAAATGAAATATTATAGTAATAAGTTATGGAAATAATAGCAGTAGAGTTGTGTAGAATCACCAGAATTTGAATTTTTATGAAAATATCTTAAATATGCTTATCGTTAGTATTGTATTGTAGCTCACATTACAGTAAATGAGTATAACATACGGCAATATTTGTTTATAAATATATTATTATAAAGGGTGAGTTATTAGAGTTTAGTATAACTAAACATACATAACTAAGCAAACTAGCTTTGAACAAATTTGAATACAAAAGTGAGCCAAATTTATATGTCAAAACACTAATTGGTACAAAAATATTTTTAACAAATTTACAACATATGAGCAGAGCATTGCATTTAATTAAAATTGCTATTTTAGCCCTTCATAATTCTATTCTAAGACTTAGCAATTAGATTTATTAATTATAAACTTTTATTATATTATAAGTTATATAATATAACATTATAGGAAAATTTTTATAGATTATTTAGTTATTAATTATTTATTGATTATTAAAGTTATTTAATACATTTTAACTGAAATAATTTATTTTTTTTTAGTTTAATAGTTTATTAATTATTTTTAATAAAAATTTTGAATGAAGTAACTTATTATCTTATAAAAGTTAAGTTCATTAACAAACAATTTGAATAAATTTTACTTAATATTTATAATATTTATCTGCTCTCCTATTTATTTGTGATTAATTTAAATATCTGTAGGCTTTTTCATCAAATGAGGTGTCAATAGCGAGATCAAGGCTTTGTCAACTTCAGAAATTTCAAACTATTTTAGACGATTGTTGGCGTTCTATGCGATGGATCATGAATGTGGTGGCGTTGGCCAGAGATAAACAAATCATTTATGGCATAACATTAGGAAACATTAATTATTTACTTTTAGATTGCAATGTTATTATAGAAGAGCAAGAATTGAAGATCCAAATTCCTACTATAAATTTATGTCGTGAGCCATCAATTGAATCGCCTCCACGTTCGCCATCATTCTCTCTGAGCCGAAGAGCGAGTCGAGACGACTCGACTATAAATAAAAATTTTCATTCAAACCAACTTCGCTGTATCACTACGTCCTCATCTTCTTTCTCACTTATAGATTCATTGAGTTTCATGAATACTGATTATAATCATGAAAAGTTTTGCCAAAACGATGATATGCGTCGGTGTGTTTCGGCGTCCAAACTTATTTATGGCGCCGAAGATAAAGATAATGATCGAAACGACAGTGAGAATGATTTATGGCCAAAGTGTTCAGTTTTGTCACCAGACTTATGGCGGCATACTTCAGATTTAGATTCAAACAACGATAATTCAAAGTTTGCCGCTTGGGATCAGTTCGACAATAATATGTCAGAAGAGGCGAAATCCAATCAAAATTATGCTCTTTTGTCACCTTATACTTGTGCCATTAATCAGATGGTTTCGTCAAATCAATTAGACATTAATTTCTCAGATATCGCTGACACCAAATATGGCGACAATTTTTTAACCGATACCGAAACAGTTAATCTGAACCGATCAAAAAATGCCAGCGATTCGTTCATTTTGACTAAATCTAAGAGTTATGTGATTCGTGTATTTCCAGCCTATGATTGTGGCCTTCCATTTGGAGACAGTGTTACGCTTCAAATCAATTACGAAACAACTGTCAAAGATATTGTAGAATTAGTAGTTAAACATTTAAATGCGTTAGTATTGTCGAAGGGAGAGACGAGTCCGATTCACGACCCAAACAACTTGAATAAATTTTGTTTAATTGCTGTCTACGCTTCGAATGTCAAACATCTAAACAGTGACTTTAATATACTAAATTTACAAATGCCTTGGACTGAAGCAAAGTTATGTATTAAATTAAAAGATCAATAGTTTTCATACAACTTATTGATAATAATTATTGTACACTATAGATATTAATACATGTAGGTATACATGTTAATGTATACACAGACTGTATATGTATAGGTATAAATGAATGTTAATAGAGCTTTATTATGTGCTTACAAGATCTCAAGTGAAGCATTAGATTTACATATAATTTAAATTTTTTGGATTCTTATTGTTAAAACATTTCAAACATAACAGCATTAATTCTAAATTTTCTATCCTTATTTATTTCGAATCAAACTATACTTTTAGAATTATATTTTCAAGTAAGCTTTAACTGTAAAAATTATTGCATTATTTTACATTTACAATAATTCTAAAGCTGGCACAAGAATGGTTCAAGAATTTAAAATTTACAATTATTATTTGCTAAGATAAGTTTATATATAGATTTATATATACAGTATATATAGAGTGAAGCGTATAAAGCACTTACAATTTTAGTGATTAGAGAGGGCGGACGAAACTGAAAATGAACAAATTCCAACTTTAATAAATTTTAAATTATTACAAATAATTAAATGCTGTTTGATATATAATCATCTTAAAATTTATGGAAGAAAGCAAAAGTCACTTTTTATTTATTTTTAATAAATTTTTAGTATGTGTGCCAAATCATACACAGTATTAACAGTACATTAACATTTGTCACTGACTTAAAAATTATTGTTTGAGGCAAAAAAATTATAATTTTAATATCTTTATTGAGGCGATGAGTTCCAGATTCATTTTCATTGTTTTCTTAGATTGTATTTGTTTATTTTGAGTTTCCTCCACCTTCTGTATACATTTTCCTTAAATAATTGTGAAATTAAAACCTAAATTTGAAAATTTTTATATTTAATTATTTCATTTATAAGTTTTTAGATAATTTTATTTTAATTTTTTTAGTCATAGCTTTTTTAATATATATTAAATATTAAATATCGAAATAAAAATATTAGATTTTATTTATTTAAGATTTTGCTTTAAAGAGCTAAATATAACATTTGATGAAATTTTACAAATATTTTCTTGAATTTCTTTTATTTTCTCTTTTTTTCGATAAGAATTTTAATAAATTGTCGAAACAAATTTAAATGTTATAAAGTATTACAATTGTCATAAAAATATTCATATATTAATGTTGATATAAATATTCGTGTATGATTTTAAATTTTATTATATAGCATTTTAGCATTTATTAGATTTTTTGAAATACGGTTTACTTTATAAAATTTACAAATAATTGTATATTTTGTAGATAAATACATTTGTCTATCTAGATATTATTTTTTAATAATAATAATCATCATTTAATAGTAAAACACTTTAATAGTTTTATTAACTAAAATGTAATTCGACATATATTAATAAAACATTAAAATATTTTACATGTATTCATTTATTTATTTAAGTTAAATATAATATGATATATTGGTTATTGTTTGGTACTAATTTTTAAAAATATTTTTAAAAAAGATTATAAATTATTACATCGAAATTTTTAAAATAATATTTTTAAAATATTAAAAAATTCATATTAATATAGGTTCAACTGATGTTAATCAAGTTTATAATATGCTTGTATTTATTTTTGTAAATTATTATTATGAACTACATTATGATCGGTATTAATAATAGAACAGATTTTATCATATTACAAAAAGTTTTGTACAAAAAAAGAAATTTATTTCTTATAGTCATAAATTAATTCTATATTTAATTAAAAATTTTAATAAATTTTAATAATTTATTAGTTTATTTCTAAGAACCAAAATTTGTTAATTTTATGTAAATCGGACAATCAGACAAATCACAATTAAAATTGATGAAAAATTAGAATATTTTATAGGTTTTATTGTTGTATATGAATAAACTTATTTATACTCTATATAGTATTAATCTAAGAACCATTTGATCTGTGACAACATTTTACTGTATTTAAGAATAAGATCTTATAATATCTTGTGTAACATAAAGCAAAATTTACAAAAATGGTCATTGTCTGCATGCTTTTATAGATAATATGATTTACATTTATTTAGTGTGAATAAAGTTATCTGTTTAGAGAATTTATTTGAAGTTTTTTAGAAATGTTTTGATTTACATTTTTATACAAAATATTAATATATATGCAAAATATTTAGCATATATTTTGTTTAATAATTATCTATTTATGTTCTCTGTTGTAAAAAAATAAAAGTATAAATGCAAAAATAAAAAAGTTCAAAATTTCATGTATTTTGTACTAAATCTTAATTTAAACCTAATTATTTACAGTGTATTACTTATTGAAATTAATGATCAAAAGTGAAATTGCGTATGTATGCAGATGTGGGATAAGGAGATAAGGAGATGGAGATTGAGAGAGAATTTGAATTTTTTAGTAATAAACCTTTAATTTTATTAGAAAATCTTATTACCGTATTTTCATGAATATAACCCGCACACCTATATAGCCCTCACGGCTACAATTTCCAAAAATTAGTCATTTTTAAAAATATTTCATATATATCCCGACTTCAAAAATATTTTAATATTAAAAAAGCTACCAATTTAATGCATGTCAATAGTTTAATCAATGCGCTATAATATTAATTACATCATATGTTTCAATATACCGTTAACTAAAATTTAAAAGTGATTAAATATGCGGATAAACAGAGCAATTGTATCTATTAGAGGATTGGATGTTGAAAAATGTGAAACATAGAGGAGAAAATTAAAAGCTTTTTGCATGTATTAATAATACCAGGAAAACATTTGCGAAGTTGTAAATCAAAATATTAGATCAGTGATCGAATCGCATTTCATGGAATCAATATTAGAAACACGCGAACAAAATCTTTGATTGGCATCATATTTAAAATACTGTCAAATTTTCAACATTCTTGTGTAATTGTTATGAATTGACAAGAATTAGATAAATAAAAAGGTTCAAATGTGGAGTTATGTGACGAGAAAATTTATGAAAATAATTATACATCAGAACTTCAGAACTTGAGGTCACTTTATTTAGACAACCATTGGCATCGAAATAGATTTTTATATTTTTTGAATAAATTTGAATAAAATTTCATATTCAGCCGCTCTTCTATATGGCACATATGTATAGCCTGCGCAGCAAAACTTTTGGAAAAATGCGCTCTTCCTTATATAGCCCGCGGGCTATATTGGTGAAAAAACGGTACTTAAAATTAGTTTTTGTTAATTTTAATTTCAGTTTATGATACTTTAATAACCAAAATCGCTTCATGCAGATAATGACACATTCAGCAGATCGGCTCACTTGTTAGTGAAGTTTAAAGTTGTACTTAAGTTGTTGGTTGGAGTCATATCTTTGAGCAAACAAAATATCTTTTAACTATCTTATGCGAGTTTTTCAATAGTATATTGAATTAAGTGTTTGAGTCTTTTGAATCTTTCTTTATTCAAAACAGTTTATTTTATTTAACGTTGAAATAACACTTTGAAATAATGGCACTTTTTTAAGTTTCTATAAGAAAAAGCTCATTATTTTTAGAGTCTTTGAACAATAAATTACAACTTTTTATGTAAAAATAATATAATAATTTATATCTTTAGATTTTGATTCAATAATCTTCTTGTGTTAGAATATGCTGAACACGAATATTTCATTTTATTGATATCTTCCAATTATGCTAATATTTCCTAATTTTATTTTAATATATAGAGAAACACTATATTGAATAAACTAACATTAAGTGTATTCAAATATGATTATACAACTAATATAACTACATGTAAACTAATGTAACTTTATGTTACTTAATTTTTTTAAAAAAACTCTAGCTAAATCTAGGAAATAACTCGTAATAGAGTTGTAAATTTATAAAATATACGTAAATTCAATTATCATCTCTTGAGCCGAATGAAGTAGATTTAGGTTTATGAATGAGTAATAGGGTTAGAGATAAGGGGGTATTGAGTTGATGAAAGTTTTGTGTTATAGGAATATTGAGC
>JAQIYA010000988.1:0-15278 GCA_034699355.1 Microtritia minima | reverse complement strand
TTTTTTTAATAATTCGGTTAAAATTATTTTTATCAAAATACAAACAAAACCAAAATACGACTAATTTGGCGAATTTCCTAATTCGTGCATATAATGAAATACTAATTAACAATCAAAAATAATTTTAGATTATCTTATTTTGAAAAATCTAAAATTTTTTACCCAAAATTTGTTTTCGCGACCCCAGACTCAAGGTTAACACTTGATAGACGAACTCGAAAGAAATTTACTTTAATCAAAAATATACTCAGCATTAAAATGTTATTAACCAGTTCTGACTAATAAAGAGTTAAAGTGACATAAAATAGGTTTCAAAAAGAGAGAGAGAGAGAAAAAGATTGCGACTTAAATAAAATAGAAATGGTGTGCGTGTGGAGAATTCAAATTGAAGAGTTAATACAGTTTGACTGAACCAAAAAAAAAAATTCAGAATCAGATCATGTGGTGGTCATCACTTATTAGATTCATTTAAGATAATTTTAAGTTCATTACTTAAATTTATAATGAAACAAAAATTATATCTAAAGAGAAAATGAGAAAAAAAAACGCTGAAACATGTTTTCACGAACTTATTTCTTCTGAATAGGATAAGTGAAAGTAAGTGATTATTATAAAAGTTATATATGGCTAATAATAGGCACAAATCAATGGCATATATAGAACCTAATGAATGATACGCCGAGTCTGTCTGTGTTGGTCTATACACCACATGTAAAACTTGTCACGTTATCTCTCACGCGAACTATTAAGTCCTTATTTTGAAATGACTTTGATATGGCACTCATATTATTATACAATAAGCCATCGCCCAAAACACCGAAAATATGTCAATAATATTAAAGCCTATAACGACTGACATCAACTTTTCCCCATATTTTTAATGCTAACTCATACTAACTTTAGCCGCACATTCTTCCCAAAATTTTACCGCAGGGACTGATATGAAAGTGTCTCTCTATATGTACTTTATTTTGCAAACTTATGTACTGTTGTATTCGTATTAAAAGCATATTATAGACGTTCGCTTTCTCTATCATAATAATAGATGTAATAATAAGTAATAGTAATAGTTATGACGAGAGAGAGAGAGAGAAAAGCTAAACATAACCGAAAGACATAAGACACGGCACACCCAATCATCATCGCTAACAGTATCACTCGATGGCCAAATATTGCCATATTATACAAGCATGTTATACAGTGTGCGGCAAAGTTTGGTTTGGCAAACACTCAGTCCGTGTTATTAATAAAAATAAGAGCAAAACAGCTATTGTTACACAATATGACAAACCCATTATTTCATACTGTGTTGCATTAGTGACGAGGAATTACGGAGAAAAGTGCGAAAATAATCTCAATTAAATTAAGCTTAGATTAAATTAATTAATTAAACTTTTAAACATTTGATAATATTATTATAGATGCTCTCTATTTATTCCTAATTTAAGGTAAACATAGATAAATCATACAAAGACCTAAATTATATTGAAATTGCAATTTATTTTTTTCTCAAATTTTAATAATTTGCCACTTAATCATAAAAGGATTAAAATATTTTTGTACTTAAGTTTTCATTTATACTAAATGAATATTAAGTATAATATATAGCGTATATAACTGCTAATAGTTAACTAAATTTGTGATTACTATAGCATATCTGTTTTAGTTATATTTCTATTTTTGATTAAAATTTTAAATTATTATACTTAATCTTAATATAATCATAATCTTAATATACTTACATGGTTTGTATAATATTGAAAAAATATTAGAAAATAAATCCAATAAATCAATATTAAGATAATATTTTTAACAATAGCTAAAAGTGACTTAATATAATTTAATATTTAAAGTTTACTTTAATAATATTTTTAATATTGAAAGTAACAATAATGACTACACAAATGACCAGATTTTAAGATTATTTTTATTATTTAAGACTTTCATTACCCATTTTGTAATATTCGTAGTTTATGCGAGCGCTCAACTCGTTCGTACTGTACGTACTCTGTATTTAGTTAATAATATTGGCTCTATAATTATTTTTATTTAAATAATTGATTTTTAAGAAAACTTTTTAATAATACATTTGAAAAATACTGGTCAACAAACTACTCCACATATAAATAAATACTTAAATATTTATTAATTACCATTGTCCAATTTATATCTCCACTTTGACAACTTAAAAGCGTATTGAAGCGTATTAAATAATTGACAACTTCGGGTTCCTTTCCCCTATCAGGGGGTGAGGGTGGGGGTACAGACGGACATACATGCATAAATTTCAAATCAATAAGAAAGGTTTTTTTTAAAAATATCTAAATTAGCTAAAAATTCCATTCAAATGTTTGTGCGTTACCTTTACCTTTACCCTTACCTATACCTTTTACACATTTACACATTGCATTTTTATAACTAATGATTTCATTCTATTTGTTCTCTCAATTTATGTCAATAAATTTTACTTAAATTAGACATCATTTTAAAATGCTTGTCAAGCCATATCCAAAAATAATGTAATTCATTATACAATTGTGTTTTAAACACAATTTCAAAGAAATATTTCAAGAAATGTCTTAAATATAGAACAAAAAAAACACTGTATTAATTATCTTGATTTAAAGTTGTGCAGTCTTTAAGTAATTTGAAAAAGAATGCTATGTTAAAGATTTAAATTTTGAAAAAAAATTCAAAACACTTGGTGTGCATAAATCTCGGTGACAGTGAAATGCAATCGATATGATCACTATTCCCAATCGTCCAATTGCTCATTCAAAACACACCGTTTGTTTTTAATATTTTAATTCAAACCACAATTTTATTGTCAAACTTGATTTGACCTCCATTTTTAAATCACTTTTTGCAAATATAAATTAAATAATAAGAATATAAACTCAATAAAGAAAAACTTGTTTATTCATTTTATAAAATTGCATTCTAAATATAATATTGTTATTTAAGGATTAAAATTTTTCGTAAATTTCAATTAAAATGAAAATAAAAATTTGCAAGTTATTCGTATTAAAGTCGAATAAATTGTTACCATGTATTCAATCCATATCACGACAGATCCGCCACTGTTTAGGACTCGTTAAAGCGAACATACGTTGTGTAACCGTTGATATTTTCGAAACAGTTGATGATTTGCGCAAAAATGTATAGTCACTCGAGAAAATAATTTGAATTAAAAAAATGCCTTTTAATAAATTCGTGAAATTTGACTTTTTTTCAAAACTTTTATGACACATAAAAAATGGCACTTCTTTTGTGCAGCGAACAGAAAACTATTGTATTTATAGCGGAAAAACGTTATTAAGAAATATCTGTTTTTTGTGTGTTAAATGATTTTACTTCTAAATTTTAAGTATTATTAATTAATGAATAAAACAAATTCACTTATTGTTTAAAACATAGATAACCAATATATCTACATATGTATGATACAATGTATTATATCTATTATGGCATACATCATAGATGATCAATAAAGATAGATGAATGTTAATCATAAAATATCAGTATAAATCAAATTTGTTTTGTTTTTATCAGATTATATAATAGATAGAACCGTATTATATGATGAAAAAATTACATTATAGAATTTGGTTATCGCGCCAAACGTTGAGAAAATTTGTATGTTGTGCTTCAAATATGTGGCATATGAGGGCTGACGGGGGTTTGTGGGCTATTTACACCATGAGGGCTGTAAGTCATCGCAACCTATTGGGAGACAACAATTCGTTTACATCTATAAAAAATTATAGCAACATTTTTTTATAATTATACATCTTATTATATTTATTAAATTAAATCTTATCGCGAACCATAGCGCGAAGATTAGAATCGCTATTTAAAACGAAAAGTTAACGAAAACGAAAATGAAAACGAAATGCGATAAAACTGTATTCAAATTTTGTAGTAAATAAAGCCAAACCAGCCATTCATTGACAAAATTCAAACAAAGCGCTGCATTGATTCAGTTGTTGGAAACAATTAAAAGGTGGCAATAAATTGTTACGTAAGTGCCATTCGAATTAACAATAAAAAAATAATCTCAATTTAAATTGCGAGTCGTTTTTAAAAGCTACAGAAATATGATCACAAAGACAGACCATTAACTTCTACACGATTCTAATCTCCTCAAACTATTGCCATTTAAAGCAGCGAATTAAATGATGCCTTTCGGCTACTAAATTGAGTTTCCTTTTTGTAACCAAACTTTTATACCTGCTATAAAATTTTCGCCTAAAAAAACGCGAAACACAATTAGAAAATAAACTCGAATTGGACTGCACTGATAATGACGTTGGAGTCAAGTTAGAGAAGTAATCGCTCAATTATAACATAATTACCTTAATTAATGGAATATCACTTAATTACAAAAATTCTCTCCGAATTTTTAAAGTCACAGCGATTGGGGAAAAATTATAAATTAAGATTAAAAATGCGATCCATTGAGAATTAGATTTATTAAAAATAAAAATGCCATGTAATGACTTGGAAAATAATCAAAATGCGTACGAATTTGAGGGGCAGTTCGCAGTTCATGACGAATATTTTTAAAAAATGCAATAATACATAGAGAGCGCCCAACTATAATATATTTTGATTTAATATAACTAATATAATTTAAACATTAATACTTTTTTAAAACAGAAATAGATTCAAAGCCCTGCGAAAACCCTAACCGAAAACGTGACTATTGTTGATTGATTATGAAAGTTAATTTACTTTGCTTTCAGCTCCGCTGCTACTGTGCGCTAACAAAAGTTTGGGTTTGGCCGAAACTTTTGCCATTTTTTCCTACTTTTAACGAGTAATGTTTACTTGTGCTGTAAACCTTTTTTTTCCTCTCGTCTTAGGGGTCATCGGTTGGTCTTGTATTACAAAGTATAATATTCGCGATGACAGGCGAAAGACATATGGCATTGCATGGCATTTTTAATAGTGCTCGCAAAACACTGGAAGTCATCGCACACGAGAGAAAAAAACTAAGGGCCAACTAAATGATGTATTGTGACAAAGAAATTGAATGGTAGCAAATTATATAGAGCATAATGCCTGCCTATGCCTCACTACGAGCTCGATATATGTGACTGCGAATATGCCTTTTTATATGGCGTGTAAGTATTACTAGTGGCGAACAATCAAATAGTGGGCAAGTATTTGGCGAACAGCTATTTTTTTGGTGATATTTTCGAGCGCAGAGTCATAATGAGTGAATGTCATCAATTTTTGCTGCACTACAAAACTTACAGCATTAATACGAGGCCTGAACAATATATAATAAGCTGTAAAGGCGCTGATATAAAACAATAAAACGCTTATTGATTTCCATTCTCTTCTCGTGTACGAGTTTCCGCCAGCAGTCACAGCTCCTATTTATAATTTTTGACAACATAATACAACATAATTTCTTGTAGAAACATAGCAAAAGTTTTGCTTTTGGCTTTTTTTTATTCTCTCGTTTCGTTCGCCCGTCTTATTGCGCAAAACTCGAATTTCACTGCAATTTCATAAAAATACATTAGACAGCGATTTGGAGCGCGTATGAAAGCGGCGGTCGTACGGACTGTCGCACTAATACGACTTTCTAACCATACTTTGTTTTCAAGAGAAATACAGAGAAATAGGCACATGTTTTTTTAAAAGGTTTGCCAATTGTGACATTCGGCCGTATAATTCGCAAGAGTGAACAATAATCGAAAGGCCGAAACAGAAGAGCGAGAGTCAGGAGAGCAGAAGAAGATGATGCACACAGACTGGGAGACGCATAAATGCGTCACTCCTGTGATGGCGCGGACACAGTGATGCCATTCCGGATGGCGTACACGTATTAAATAACATTTTGGTCAATTTGACAGCACAGCCGAATTTATATGTCGCCTCCGCTTTTGCGTTCTCCCCTAACCATTTCCATTTCAGACCATATTTTTAATGTCATAACTAAATAAAAACGATTGGAAACAAAATGCGGAAAATGCGATCAAAGAGACAGAGCGACAGCTCAGCGACATCTTCACTGACATCTCATTATATGGACAATTATTCGATACGCCATTAAGTATGCATCAGGTGTGGTAACAGTAATCGCGTTAAGACCTGTGTCTGTATCTATTGTTTATATCGTATTGAACTGTTTTGAAGGGATTCCGTACCTCTTAAAGTCGTTTGAAACACTGGTTTTTTTAAATATCAAATGGTATGGCAGAAGGTGTTGGTTGGATCAAAGAGGTGAAACCTGATGCATCCCGGGATCATACATGCCTCCCGAGGAACCATCTGAGGAATAGCCTCCGTGCCTATGAGCCTGAAAATAATACAAACAAACATATTGCGTGTGAGTGTCTCCGAGAGTTCGGCCGAGAATCGGAGTCTGATTTATCATCGACTTGTCATTTCCATTTCGCTCTACAGTACTATTTTTTTGTTGCTTGCATTTCAAGTATTCAAATATTATTTTGGGAGTAATGATTGAAATATTCATCTGAATTTGTAATATTTGATTGTAATTATGTATAGATTGAATTCAATTGTGAACCGCATATTCGTATATAATTTATGCATTGTAAACAATATTAGTGCTCAATAAAACTGTAATTTTCAATTTTTATCTTTTTAAACTTAACTATAAAACTATAAATAATGTGTTTGCGTTCAATTTTCCAGATAATAAATAATATGAGTTACTGTATTGGAGCAATAAATCAACAAAAGAAACAATTAAACATGGTTTGAGAATTTTTGAATAAATGCGAAGTGAAAATCTAATGCCATTATAGCATGAAAAAAATATATCAATAAATTGTTTGCTTATATATATATGATAGCAAGCAATTCATTTTTTTGGTCTCTTTTAATATTTATCTCGATATTTATGCTATATATCTGTATTGAATGCCAGTTTTCTAAGCAATAAAATTAAGATTCATTTTATTCTATTATAGAGTTAAAGAACATATAAATAGTTGAATGATAATGATTTTCAATTAGAAAAGCAAAAAAAGAAAGAAAACATTTGAATGAAACGCTCGTTTTGGGCAATATTGCTGATGTTGGGCGCAAAATGTTTTTGCCTTATTAAAGGCCATATAATTCATAGTTAGTGTAATCTATTAGAAAAATAATCCGACTTAGAATTCGCAAAAAAGTTTCTAAAGTTATATATATTTTTATTTATTTTATAATTTATGACACACGACATACAATGGGATTATTTTGTCAAAGTCTGGTTAATAAATCTTGTAAAAAAAACAGCGAAAGAGAGAAAGAGAAAGAAAAGTAAAACCAAAACCAAACCAAACCAACACCACTGCCATTAAGAGAATTGCGAACGCATTTTAGCAAACATTTTGGCAAACAAACCAAACACTAAGTCTTATTATTTTTTTGTTAATATGCAAACTTTTTCACTACAATCGAGTTAAAAATGCATATAATGTTAAATACACTTTAATAAGTATTGTTTCGAAACGGAAAATGTTAAGCAAAAAACGTTAGTTAAGCGATAACCATTTGGCCCCTTGTTTTGTCATTAGCTATTTTGCTGCGCTCGCTAGAAATTAAGCGACGAAATAATGTTCACATCACTAAAAGAAAAGCGCAAAATTAGATTATCTCAGTTTCCTTCTCTGGCGAACCTAAACAAGCGCTAAGAGCTGACACCAGCATTTTCAAAATCAAAATCTAAGGGCTTTTTTTTATCCAAAATGCAAAAAAGATATTTGCAGCGAAATTTTTACTTTTCAACATCTTATATCTGCTCTGCTCTGCTCAATCATATAATTGATTTAGATTTTGTTGTTGTTGTTGTTATTGTCGTTCGCTCAATAAATAGCGATGGCATGCATTTTCTCAATTCTCTCCCTTAACGATGATATATACTGCATATCCAGACAATCATATAAAAAGTTTTGCAAATGTCAGCAAATGCTAAACTAAATTTAGTATTAATACAATAAACACAAAACTGATCAGCCATTTCTGATATAACGGATCAAATTGCGAAATAATACCTTCAAATCAATTGATTCGAGCCAATCAATAATAATAATAATTATTTTTATTAAATTACTTTATATTTAAAAATCTAAAAAATATATAATCTAAATAAAAAATAACAAAAAAAAAGATTATGCTGTCTATAACTAATAACCTGAAAACGAGTAACCTTTGACACGCGTTAAAAAAGCTTTATAACAGCGTGACAAATAATTAGACAGTAGCCGCCACTCACTCACTCGATCGATAACATTCTAGTCCTCGCAATTAAAATAATTTTTTGTTATCTCCCCTCACAAGTGGACACTGCGATTAGGAAGCTATTAGTGACTACAGGCAAATATGAATGTGAATAATGATTCGGTACGAGAGCGAGAGACAGAGCGGACAATCTAAACAACAAAACTTCATGCCTCGAAACTCGCGTAATCTCGAGGGAAAGCGAGAGGAGAGAGCGAATCAAACAAAGACCAAATTAACAACTAAAAAACAAAGACAACGCCATGCACTTAGAGAGCGAGAGAGAGCGAAGTGTGCGATGGAAATGGGAAGGAGAAACATAAGCGCGAATAAGTGTCTGCGTGTGTATGCGTTTTTTGGATGTGATGTTGTGTCAAGAGATAAATTGACGAAATGAAATGAAACGAAACCAAACTAAAACTCAAACTCAAATAACGCGACGAATATAATGCGGGGGCAAACAAACAAAATACAGTACTGTAAGCTGGAAATGTCGTTCTGATATGTGGTGACGGTTAGCTAGTCTTACCTGACTTCCATAGTCACCATTCATAGACCATCCATCCTGTGAACTACCCGGTGGTGGTGGCGGACTCATTATATTTCCCGAACCCTGAGACGATGGCGTTAAACCGTATGGGGACGCACCGGCTATAATAAAATAAATACAACCGGCAATCAGACACAACTCAGTTAAATATTATCAATTATCGTAACTTAAATATAAGTATCAATATTTGAATCACATTAAGCTCGTATAATCTATGCAATAGTAGAAACATTACAGCGTATTTAAAAAACATCTACTTTTCATATTTTTTTCATCTACACTAAAAAATTTATATATATATATATATTTTCAAATTTATATTCATAACTTTTCACGACCTATGCATTGATGTATAAGCCGAAAAAAAGAGTGGGGGTTTCGGGAGGGAAACGCAATAAAAATAAATTTTTATAAGCCTAAGGGAAGCAGTGAACGAGAGAGTGAGTGAGTGAGTGCGTGAGTGAGTGAGAGAGAGAGAGAGAGAGAGAGAGGAGAGTGAAAAAAAACGAGAGAGAAGTTTAAGGCAATATACAGATATATAGTGATCCCAAAATGGTTTCTGCTTCGAAGATTTTTTCGCTATAACTGTAAAATTATTTTGGTGTGTGACCTCAATATATATAATAAGTATACGGTTGGTTCGCCCTTTCGCCAGACTAACTTTCCCGTCTTATATCAACGGACAAAGTTTTCGTTTTCTTTTAAATTCCAGCAGAGCTCTGATCCTAAACTTACTCAAACTTAAGCTGCAAGTAAGTGAAGCGGTGGGCATTTCAGCAAAACATTATTTATGCTGAGCTTGCGGTTTGTGCTCAAAATGTTTGCCATACATTGCGAGGCATTTTTGTATCAAAACTTTTTCTGCAAACGTCGTAACAAACTTTTGTGTGTGTTTTTTTGTTTCTTTTTTGTAACAATAAATAGTTTTATGCTTTTATAATGGCAAGAGAATCCAATTATGGCGACGCAAACATCGGGATTATTATCGTTTCGAGTTTTTTTTCAAAAACAAAAAAAAACTTAAAACTTCTTTTGATCTAATCATTGAGTGAAAAAAATTAAAATTTAAATATGTTATGCTAGTGTGAGCACTAATTTTGATCAAATTACTGATTTGTTTGCTAATTTTGAAACGAAAACCAAAATTACTAATGAGAACGAATTTACATTCAAAAATTAAATTCTGATCATTTAAATCGAAATCTATAAATTTCCGAAAACTGGTTAAAAAGAATAGCAGCAAAAAATAAATAAATAAATATAACGCAAGTGAGTCGAGTCGAGTAATTACAGAAAGTAGACTTTAAGAAATAAGAAGAAAAAAACCTATAATATAAAAAGGGCAGCATTTTATATAAAAGATATATGTTATATAAATAATATAAAAAAAATAAAAGAATCTTTAGTTTGGATAGAATGGATGGCGAGAGTGTAATATCTGGAAAAGCAGTGCCCCATCTTAAGTGTCAAAAGGTTTGATGTATTAATGCGAGTCCATTTCTAAATGTCAGTGAAGCGGAGATAAATGAGACAGACTTGAGCTGAATATGTGGACTATTACGGAGAAACGAGTTGAGACGATAACCAAATGGTTAGGCGAACGCTACGCCGAAATTGCATTTCGCTCTTTATGTAAGCGGGCATTGCTTTTGGCGAGCGTTTCGTGTGCCTGTCCTCCACGGGAGACACACACACACACACATCGAGACACACACTCATTTTGCAAAGTAGTTTAGACGCAGTCGTTTCCAACAAATAAACAATGAAATAAAAAATAAGAAACAATTCAATATATATATATGTGAGTGTGTTTATGCGTGTATGACTGCATGGACCGCATAGACTGCAGTCTCTAATGTTTGCCTGGCCTTCGATGGCATAATTCTGGATATAAAACATTTGCAGAATAAATTTCACCTCATATGACAGTATTAGCAAAATGAAGATTTTTGCTCTTCAAGAAAAAAAGTTATGATCAAATTATAGATTAAATTGTAAAAAAGCGTACATTCATTTTAGATGACAATCACAACAAATTCTATTCACGACATTTAGATAAACCCAAAGTATGTAATTTTTTCGTGTCGCTTATAATACTCTCATTTAAATGCTAAACGCATTCGTATACCCAAAAAATATGTATACCAACGCACAGAGAGAGCAAAGCTTATATTGAAAAGATTTTTTTGTTGTTGAGAAAATGAGAGAAAGCAGTATATGATGTACAGTGCATAACGAGAATATAAGAAGAAAATTGCGAAACGCGAGGCATTATAATGAGAAAGTATGTTAAATGCCGCGTATCGCGAATGGCCAACAGAGTAGTGGCAGTATTAGTGCATCTCGATTATCGCTATTCACTTCGTTACGTCTCCACTCATCAACGGTTCCACTCATGGCTTATCCGTATTGAGAGAAAAACAAAACTAAACTAAATTCTAGCTTTAAGTTATGCATTCATAGAAAAATTTATTTATCGAATATATTTGAGCTGCAAATTCGCCGAAAATAATCATAAATGATGGCCACCGTTAAAATCAAACTTGTAATTTACAATCACAATAGTTAGTTATCAGACTACTCGCAGAATGTCCCACAAGTGCACTGCTTGTGAATATTTGTTTTTCCTTTTATAATGTTGTGATGGATAGTGAGAGAGAGAAAGGGAGAGAAAGGGAGAGAGAAGGAGAGAAGAGAGAAGAGAGAGAGAGAGGAGAGAGAGAGAGAGGAAAGAGAGAGAGGATGCAAACTCGTCGAGAATATATGTTGTGTTATGTGTAACTGTGATCTATTTAGCCCTATAGTATACACTGCAATGAGATTTCTGTGAACGTAAAATAGCTCTGACTCTCTTTTATCTTTTCCATCCAGACTGTGCTCTAAGTCGAAATTATAAAGCAAACGAGAAGGCAAATGCTGGCATACCAGGCATATAGTGTTTATAGCGTTAGAATGTTGTTAATGGAAAGTTGGGATTATGATAGGCGTTCAGTTCGGTGCACAGTCCGCGATATGGTGTGCATCAGAAGCGCATCACATAATTTATGGCATCGGAGTTGTAATTGAAGACAAAATCTCCATCACTAAGTTTTTAGCACATCATTTTATTTTCAAATCTTCTTTTATTATTATTATTAATAATATTATTTCTGATCCCCACTCTCTCATTGCGCTTCTTTTTATTTCAATTTTTACAAAAATTTTGATCATTTCAAAAGACATATTTCTCGAGTCAAAGAGTTATACAGTTTAGAGTAGACACACATAAGACGAATATGATATTGCATTAGAGAATCGGCGGTCATATTCGCAACGCAACACATAATAAAAGCAAACAGAGAGAGAAGTTTGGAAAACACGAAACTGATTGACAGAGATTACAAGGACACGACCCGCGAGAAGGTCACTGTTTGCCATATTGATCGGTGGCTAACGTGCACGTATGGAGAATGGCATCACTTATTCAAACTATTGCGCTCTTCTCTCACTTCTCTTACCATATATTTTTCTCAATGTCAAGAAACTTGAAAACCAGAAAACATAGTGAGAGAGAGAGAGAGAGAGAATGAGAGAGAGAGAGAGAAAGATAGATAGATAGAGATAGAGAGAGACAGCAACAATGTTTTAAAGGTTAAGCAAATATGGCTCTCTTACCTGCTTTTTTAGCTGCATAAAGGTTTGCTTCTTCTTGAGCTTTACCAATATTTTTCTTATACCTAATTCTTTTATTACCGAACCAATTCGATACCTTTAGTGCGAGAAATAGTTATTATCAGTCAATTTTTTTCAGCAAATATTTGTATGATTTAAAATTTTAACGAAAAAAAATTTATAGATATTATTGATTTGATTCATACTTGAGATACAGTAATACTACACTTTCTCGCTAATTCTTCTTTCGCTTCTTCACTCGGGTATGGGTTACTCAGGTGTGAATAAAAATATTCATTTAATATTTCAGTGGCCTGTTTACTGAAATTTCTTCGCTTTCGCCTAAAAAAATAAATGCAAAAAAAGAAATGTGAATATAAAAAGTATAATAGAAAGACGAGTATAATAAAATCAATGGACGACTATTACGAAACTTTTTTGTCTCCGCAAACAATAGTTTGAAAGTTAAGTGAAATAAAAGAGAATCCGCGACAATGAAAATAAGATTCCTTTTAAGTTATTTGAAATTAGTCTTAAAAATTGGATGTTTATAAGCGCACTCTTTCTCGGTATTCACTCTATACGATTGAGGTAATCGTATTTTTTTGCTGATTGTTTATAAAAAAATAATAATAAAAAAAGTTATTCGTTTCGAATAGTTAGGAATAAAAAAGAGGTGAGGCTACAAGTGATGGCAATGTTCTCTCCTTTTTACTCGCTAATGACAGGTTTCATGTCCATTCAGCACAATTGATGCACTAAAAGAGGGCCGATCATCTGAGACGCGCCTCATTGCATTCAAATATATAGCTTTAGTGGACAGTTTTTTTTGTTGTTGCTATTATGCCGTACGGTATTATATTGTGTGTGTGCTTTTTTATTATGATATTTGAAGGCACAAACCATTCAGTTATTTGGTTGAGTGCTGGACCGATAGTTTCTCGGCGATGGGCAACACTGATGATAGTGTGCATCGCGAGTGTCAACCACCGAGTTTTTTCGGGTACGCACTATCTAATCATAAACGGGCAAAGTGTACATTACAGGTGTCAAGAATTTTGGGTGGTCTCCAACCATTAAATGATACCTCACAATGAGTTACGACCCAACAATGATAACTATACCTTTGATCGGATTTTTTTTGCTTGTTTGCAATAAAGAGTATTCGTTTTGAAAAAAAAGTGTAAGAGTGAGGGATAGAGAGAGAAGTGCAGGACATTAACTTATTTTCATATATTTTGAATGCACGGAAAAAAGTTTTGCAAAGTTTTAAAGACTTAGCTCATAAGTAAAGTAATAATTTCAGCGCTACTTCGTTCGAGATAAAAATTACTGATAAAAAAGTCAGAGTCAATCTTATTCAGTCTATAAGTAGAGACGAATAAGAGAGAAGAGAGAGAGAGAGATAGAGAAAAAGAAAAGTGATAGAAAATAAGGCGAAGTGAAGGCGAAGTGTACTTATTAGATGGCAGTTAAACATATTCTATACCTCGCGTCCAAAAACCTTGATCTAAGAATCATAACTGCTTCACAGGTGCTTTGTTTGAGCTGTACTTGAATTGAATTAAACTTTTTGTGTATTATTTGAACCATTCTTTCGATTTCTTTTGGCGTTATTGGACGCGTCCGACTCTGCTCTCGCAATAGATTCATAACGTGCGTCGTGAACTCGTTACAGGCCTGTAAAGTATAAAATATAAGCGAATGCCAAATGAGAAAATTATGTTTACGAAAATATATATAGATAGAAATAAAAATATATATATATATAAATTTATTATCACTAAACTCGTGAGCCATAAAAGTAAAACACATGAACGAGTTTTTTGAATAGTAGTAAAAATTTCTTCAAGAGTTAAATTGTTCTCAGTATTACTTTACAATTGCGTGATCTGATGCTCAAAAGAATTTCTTTTTTCCCCTTTTATTCCTATTCAAAGTAATTTTTTAGTCTCGCTTTTCAAGTTTAAAAAAGTGCATAATTTTTAATCTCGTTTTGGAAACGCAGTTAAGAAAATTAAAGTATGGAAAAAAAATCATAGAACAACAACAATAATGATAATAATAATAATAATAATAATGGCAATAGTAATAAAAACATAAAATTGTTTTGGTAACATATGCACACCAGAGAGTAATAGTGATGAAAAGGCCATAAAAACATCTCTTAACATCATATACGGAATGCCTGTATTTACAATATGTCTTTTATTAGCGACAAAACTTTTTTTTTTACTTTTCGTGTGACACTTTTAAAATACTTTCCTCTCCCTTCCGGACACTAACCACAAAATGCAATAAAGACAAAAAAAGTTATAAAAGGCGAGAAAGAGAGGAGAGAGAGAAGATTAAATTTATGAGTAAACTTTGCTTCTGTAGAAGTTGAGTGCAGAAAAGATAAATAGGAGAGAATGAAAGGCTATATCTTAGTTTGCCATTAAATGAATGGAAATAAAGTGGTGAACCGCAGCACTCAAAACACTCGAATCATAGTGAATATATTTGCACAGCATTTGCAGACTGTGGCCAACAGATGGCGGCCAACAAACCGTAACGCAGTTTAGTTGACTCGACAAATGGGTGCTCTATGTTATGCAACCGAATGACGAGTAAAAAGTTTGCAACATTTGGCTCAACATTTGCTAAACTAAGCAATCAATAAGCGCTAGAAGTTTTGAAATAAAAAAATTTAATTATAACAAAGTTAGAAATTATCGTAAATGCGTTCTGCCGTCGTTGGCATACACTGTACGCAAACACACACACACACACACACACACACTCCACATGTTTCACTCTATAAGCCTCTATCCATCGGATTATATGTGCTAAT
>JAQIYA010000987.1:0-15283 GCA_034699355.1 Microtritia minima | reverse complement strand
GATGTGGCCATTGATGTGGCCATTGATGTGTGCATCGGTGTGTCCATGAGTGCAGTCGTTGAGAGTCGAGAGCGAGAACAGCAACTCTGCCGCCCATTTGGAGCTCTGTTTGAGACCGCGAACACTACTCTCTGCATAGCATTGCATCAAATCTTTACTCATGTGTTCATCCATGACTTGACGTGTTCAACTTATTAATGCATAAAAAAGATTGTGGACAGTAAATTGAAAATGGTTTGAATTAGTTTTGATGAAAACCTTCGTGACGGCTATAGAGTTGACAAACTCTACAATTAATAGTCAAACAAATATTTTCAAAATTATTTCAAAACGCTATAAGTTAGAGGTGTTAGAGGTGTTCGACGATTGTATACTGTTTTTGTTCACAAATCGCACATAATTTATACGTTTTTCTTTATCTAAAAAATTTGCATCAATTCTTGTGCTTTTGATTTTATTTTATTTATTTCATTTTAAATCACGTACAGAATTACTACCATTATAATCACTTCATATGTTTTGAGAAATTGATGATTATATTGGAAATTATTATTAAGTCATTAAAAATGATTTAATAATTTAAAATTTTTAATAATAGTTTATCTTAAATTATTTTTCGTTGTTATGTAATTTTAGATAAATTAGAACTTGACTTTAATTTATGAACACTTATGAATACATTTCTTCTAATTTAGAAGAAGTTCTAACATCTTTAAACTTATAAGTTGTAAATTACAACAAATATCTTATTTCTATTTAAGATTTCGTTTTTGTCTTTTTTAGAGAATTCATTTTGTAGTTCACAAACAAGTCTTTAAAAACAAGAACTAGAGTTTTGTGATGTTTAAAATAAAACACCAAAAATCAATAAATGATATTAATTTTCTTAGAAAACGCATATCGAGTACCTAATAGTGTCTGGTCAGTCAAATATGATAATAAATTATACATGTTTTGATACCATATATGAAAGTCATTTATGTATTTTCTATTCAGATTAAAATTTTGAGTGATTATAACGGATTGGTTTACTATGGAAAATGTGAAAATGATATAAAAATAGAGGTGATTATGAAATAGATAATTATATACATGTAATTTAATTGATAAGTGAAGTGCACCTCTAATCCAAACTTTCAACTATTATTGAATAGTGACATATATAGTGAGCTGTTGACGTCACACCACAACAGACACTATTTGTGTCACTCACACATCACTGCGACCGTATTTATAAACAAACATTTTTTATAACTCATCATTTATTATGTATTCAATGCGTTAATTATATTAAAATAAATTTGAAATTGTTAACCGTTTTGAGTTGAATGATAACAATTAGTTGTAATTTGATGTAAGCGTGAATGAATAATATGAATAGCGTTATGAAAGTAGCGGTTATATCGTTGTGAACATAGGGAATGGCTTTCGTGAAGCGTAAACGGATTGACGCCATCGGATCGGCTCACGTGAGGAGACATAGCCATCACTTGAGTGCCGCCAAGAAATACGACTTGCTATACGACCCCAAATGGATCGAGAGGTTCATCAGCGGTGACGTCGACTCGAGTTATTACACGCGCGAGAAATCGCATAATGTTGTCGATTATCTCACGTCGCGCTCGTTTGGCAATACTTTGCTTCAAAACGCCAAACTGAGGCGCGATTTCGGAACGAGACATCTGTTGAGTGACGAACTGCTTCGCGAGCAGCACTTCCAACTCGACAGACTCAACAAAGTGTTTTCCTCGCAATGGCTGAACGATCAACAAGTGGTGTTCGGCACCAAATGTAACAAAGTATGTCTCCCTTAGGGCTAACCAAATGTGGGCCACTCTTAGATTGCATTTGGTATATGATATTAAGCGAAGTTTGAAATTATAAATTTTATCTTATAGTTGGTTGTAATCGATTTGCTAAATGAGAACAAGTATTTAATTCCTACTCTAAAAAGTTCGTCGGCGAGTAAGTCGACAGACAACTCATGCGGAATACATTCAATTCAAATAAACCCATCGAAAACACTGTTAGCGACGGGAGGCGACAATCCCAACGACGTCGCCATTTATAGTCTTCCAACGTTGGATCCCGTTTGCGTCGGAGAGGTTTCACTTGTTTTATAACATCTTATCCAAAGAGAAATTTTATTGAAATTAATGTCAACATCTGTATTAACATTTATTTGGCGTTAAAATCATTATTTAAATGATAATTTTAAATTTCAAATAATTTTGTTTGGGATAGTTTTGATTTTTGATACATTATCAGATCAACATTTTTGTTTTAAAATTTTTATAGAAATATAAAAGACATTAATACAAAAAAAAATATTAATATGTAAGGCATTACTTTAGGAAAAGTATTTAAAATTCTAATATTTAAACTTTTATTTTTAATAATTAATTAAAAAAGAAATTAATACAATGACATTCAGTACCGCTATATTAAAATATTAAAAAACCTCTATATTAATATTTCGCAAAAAGGGCGCTCATTCGGATTGGATCTTTGACTTGACGTGGTTGGACGACCAATTTTTAGTTTCCGGTTCTCGTGATTCGACTTTAGCTCTTTGGAGAGTTGATAATCCTGAAGATAATGTTGGATCTTCTAGCAGTCAATTTCCTAATTATTTTCATATGAATCCGTTATTAGTAAGACAATGCAAAATGGCTGAAAAAATACGAGCACTTGTTCATAACCAAAGATTTTCAGTGAGCAATACACTTATTTTAGTGCTTTAATTTGAATTGAATTTTTAATGGTTTATTTGTATCGATTAGGAATTAGTTGTTTTATCACTGAACGCTTATATTCATTTATTCGACGCCCAGACATTAAAGCAAAAATATTCTACAAAACTTCCATATTGTTTTGAAAATGTTTGCTTAACTCAAGAAATCGATCGCGAATTATATGCAGTTGGATCCAAGTCTCATATTTCATTATTGGATGCGAGAACTCTTCAATCAACAAATAAAATCGCATCAAAATATACAGGTTGTGGTATCAGATCTCTCAACTTTTGTAGCGATTTGTTGACAATAGGAACTGGTGTGGGAGCGCTTCTCTTTTATGACATTAGAGCTATGAAATACCTGGAAAATTCATCAAACAATTCCACGGCTGTACTTAAGGCCACTAAAGGATGGGTTGTAAGTAGTAATCCAAGCAATTATTATATTATACTAAAGTCAATTTGAATCGAATCAGTATCCCGACGACATATTTCAAGACATATTCTTACATTTGGAATATAGTCCAGCCATTTATACCCATCAATATGACATTTCTCGAACTCGAATCTTTACCGCCGGAGGACCACTGCCGGCAAGCCTTCAAGGAAATTATGCTGGTCTTTGGCGTTAAATGATTTTTAAGCCATTTTTCATTTTATATTTTATATAATTTATCTGAATGTAACATATTCTTTAAGTTTTATGATGCATATATGTATTATACGTGGATATATAAACACGATATTAATAAATATTGTAATGCTGTACTAAATTTATTTATGAAATTACTAATAACTTAGAAATTAGAAACTTTTTATATAAGAACTTGCTCTATTGGATTTCATTACGTTGTATAATAAATAAAAAATTCCAAACTCTCAGATAGAATTTTGTCAAAATGTGTCAAATTATATTTTAATATTTATTTGAATTTTGCTAATAAAAATTTTTGTAATTAAATTTTTCGACTTTAATCATTGGAATCATTGTTCGCGCATATATTTAAGTAATACAATTCAGATAATAGTAATTTAGTAATCATTCAAAACATTTATATCGCCATTTATTTAAAAATATTTTTCATTTGTTGATTAAGACAATACAAGCCTATTTAAGTGTATTTAAAACCCTAGTGAAGCACGTAATTCATAGGTTGTGTTAAAGCAAATAATGTGGCGCTTCATATGTAAAACTCGATTCACCATCAAATTAACTCAATTTAAATGCGATATTTATTTGAAACGAGTAAGTAATCCATTCATTTGAATGCTTATACATATTTGATTGTATATATATATGATATAATAGTTTGAATCGAGTCAAGTCAAGTACAGCGCAACTCTTAATCGTGATGTTGAAGAAGAGTTTAATAGCGGTGTCCGACATCGGCTACACTGCGGGCGACGGAATGTGTCGTGCGTTTCATTACCCTATCAGTTAGAATTAGCGGCCGTTAAACTCGTTAACAGTAAGATTATTATCATTAAACTGCTTTTGATTAGTTATCATATGGTTTTAAGAGTATAACAGCGCCAAATTTAAAGATGATGTGAAGAATATGTATTTTCACGCCCACTTAAATCAATTGCCAGTCGAGGACACAGTCATACGAGAGCGAACCAAAGAGGTTACGCATCTGTTTGAGGTTAGGAAAGGGGTGGACATCAAACATCTTCCCGATCACCAGAAGGAGGAGATGCTCAACAAATTGAAAAACAAAACTTTTGACAAATTAAATAATATTGTTTATGACTGGAAAGAACTGAAGTAAGTTTTGCAATAATTTATTTTATACATATATAATTGTATTACAATATAAAGAGTTAATAGTAATAAATCTATTACTATAAAAAATCTATTTATCATAGATATGATGATTATTTAGCTGCTGTTTATATGACAGCCCGACTTCCTGCCAATTACGCAGCTTTACATGCAGTATTTTTAGAAGTAAGACTATTTTAATTGAGATTATCCAATAATTTGAACACAAAAATAATTATAGTCATTATCATTTTGAAATATTTTTAATTTTAATTAAGATTAAAAAAAGTGATCCAAATTTTATCCCCACAACATTATTCGATTTTGGATCTGGAGTTGGAACCACTATATGGGCGGCAAATTATTTGTGGCCGAAAACTATAAATGAATTTTTCTGTGTAGACATTTCTGCCGATATGAATGACTTTTCTCGCCTTCTCTTGCAAGGAGGCAATGAAAACAAAAAGATGCTCATCGATACAGTTTTTCATAGACAATTTTTACCAGCTTCGCATAACGTAATTAATTATTGTTAACTGAATCCTTGTTAATAATGTTATGATGTTATCTGCAATATTATTTTAAATTACCGATGAATTTTCATATTTATTTTGCATTATTATTTTAGATTAAATACGATATGGTCGTCAGTGCTTTCTCATTACTTGAAATACCAGATGCAAAAAATCGAGTTCACGTCATAGAGAATTTATGGCACAAGACTCAGGATATGCTAATAATTGTAGAGCACGGCACGACTCACGGCTTTGCTGCTGTTTTGGAAGCTAGAAATCTTATATTAGAAATGACTGGATATAAATTAACCAAAAGATATAAAGAAAATTTGGAAACGCATCTCTCTGTCGATAACGCTTCTGTAGGATCTCATATTCTCGCACCGGTTAGAGGATGCAAACGTTTACAATTTTGCTTTGCCTTTAAATTATTTGCAATATTATTAAAAATCAAATTGTTCTTTAATCAGTGTCCGCATCATTATTCATGTCCGCGACAGTTCGGAACTGGTCCTCTCTTATGCAATTTTGAAGTGTCCTATAATCCATTAAATTACGGTCAAGAGGTGAGCAACTAATTAATAATGCACTCTAATTCATTAATTAATGCTCTTTAATCATCCAAATATTGTAGAGCTTACTCGAAAGTAATAATTTAAGTTATATCAATTTAAAAATAAATGTGAACTCACAGCTCGTATCTAAGTTTTTTAAAAGTTTTGTTTATTCTTGCTTAATGAAGACAAAGCAAGTCCATATATGTGTCCATCAATTGGCACGCATTTATAGTCAGCCGCATGCAACTCTTACAATTGACATCAGTTATATTTAGGACTATTATTTAGGATATTTAACTTATTTTATTTGTAATGAAGTACTAATTTAAAAGATAAATTAGATCATAATCAGTTAATCCGAGTACGAAAAAGTATGACACAATAATGATATAATAATTCAATGCATTTCAATGTATGTAAGATCTAAATAGAGATAAGATTGAATTGAATTATTATATGTGCGAACGTCTCAGTTTCATATTCTTATAGACTAATACGAAATTTATAAAATAACATATTACACTATAATTGATTATATTATATCTATTTATTTGTAAATTTTTCATTTTATTTTGAAAAATTTGCATAAAGTGTGTTTTGACTTTTTTGGCTACTACTGTATTATATAATATAATTAAAACTTTAAATTTTTAGAATTTTTGTGTGTTAAAGGAAGCATATTCTTATGTCGTTCTCCGTAAGGGACCAAAACAAGACGAGTCAGGTATTCAAATGATTACATAGATTTGATTTTTAAAGTACGTTATAAAATATAAATTTTATATTTTAATTACATTTAATTATTAAAACAAATTAATGTTTTGAATTTGGTATTTTTAAAGGAAATTTAAATTTAAATATTTTTACAGAGAGTTTTTCCTATAAATTTTCTATATGTAATCTATATTGAGACCCCTCTCTCTCCAGAAAAGAATAAAGGATAAACCTATAACCGATTACTTTTCTTTTATTCCTTATTTGTTTTTAATTTAGATGTAATAAACCAAATTATATAGTAATTTAACACGAGTTCATATTAAAATTCATGTTTAAATAAAATGATAAATATGAATGGATTATACTATTAATATAATAGTACAATTGATAATTGATAACAGAATCGAGTAGTTGGCCGCGAGTCGTTCAGCCTGTGCTCAGAGGCCATCACCGAGCGGTTTGCCGGATGTGCTGCAGTGACGGCCAAATTCATGAAATTGTTTTTACTCCATCAAGACATGATAAGTTAGTTTATTTTAATTGTGTATTTGTTTAAATATTATTAAAATTTGGTATTAATTATTTGCAGGCAAATGTATCGCTGCGCAAAAATTAGCAAATGGGGCGACAAATTGCCAGTAAAAGTTTTTCCACTTCACAATTAACTACATTATAGTGCATTGCTGTAGTGTTGTGTAAAATTCATATATTTAATAAAGAGAAAATATAAATAACAATTTAAAATTTCCAACTACTTGTCCTTAAAATAAGCAATTGACGCATTTATAATATCCTTTCGATGTTATTATAAATTTAATTATTAATGTAATTATGCAATCATTCATTGTTTTTTCAACTGTATAAAAATCAATAGAAACTTTTTAGTGGATTTGTTTTGCAATCTCAAGCTTACGGACTTGAGATGTCTGTCTAGTTATTTGCTGTTCATCCATACGTAAAAAAATTATATCTCCACTAAAAAAGTTTTATTTTCAAAATGTAGAGACACTTTTTCAAAATCCTACGTCAGTCCTATGCATAGGGAAAAACTTTTTTAAAATGTAAAACAACTATTTCCAACTTTTGATTTTCAGTTTATTAAATTTTTTATCATCAAAATTTTTTATATTTATAGAATATTTCAAAATCCAAATTAATTAATTGCAATTTCTTGACATTAAACATATCCATATTTAATGTAATTACATCTTTGTTAACAAAAAACGGTAAAATAGTAATAAAGTTTAATTTTTTTATGTAATATTACATTTGTTTCACAGTTGTATTAATTTCCTGATAAATTGATTCCTGAATTGAAACAAAATATTAAGATTGAAATTGACAAAATTAATAATGAAAAAGATAACTAAACTTTAGCTCATGCTTTAAAAAACGTGTTAAATCATGAAAAGGGTTTAAGTGAAAATGATGGACACTTTCAACAGTTAAAATATCAATTTGAGTGACCAAATATTGACTGATTAAACAAACAAACAGTCGCAAGATTTTAGGGAAAAGTTAACCGATTAGCTTTAAGTGCGTACTACTATGAAAAACACTCTATACAGTACATCCTCGATTTTGGCAAATGCCAAACAAATTGGTTGCCAAAATGAAGAGATGCTAAAATCGAAGTTATTTAACGTTACAAGTATAGAGTTGTGACATTAGCAACCTATTGCTAAAATCAAGGATTGCCAACATCGAAGTTGCCAAAATCGAGGATGTACTGTATATATAGATAAATTTGAAAAATTACCCCTACTTTAATTTACTATTAACTTAATAGCATTAACTTATTTATGAATATAAGCAAAGTATGCATTTTAAAGTTTAAAACTTGTTTAAACATAAACCACATATTTATCGCGTAGAAAATGATACCAAAATTTCTTTCATATTTAATTTTTAGATTTTACAATATATAAATTCGAACATGAGTCAGCAAAATGTTTATCCTTTTTAGTAAACAATATATAAAATTAGCATAATTAATAATTACAAAACTCAGATAAGGATTGATTATAAGATTTCTTGAAGGTCTAGATTTCTTTAATGTTTTGATAAAGCATATGGATTTGAGATGTCTGTCTCTCTGTAGCCCTCTTCCCCTCTGACAAGACAGAAAGACAAGTGGCAATCAAAATAGATCTATAGACTTATAAGCGATACAATGTCTTACAGATTGTATTTAGTAGAGAGTGTTTAAAATTTCTAATGCTTTTCTATCTTTAAATGCTATTTTTGGATACCCTTCCATCAACTATTTCATATCTAATTAATAGCAATAATAGACAATAATGTTGAGATAAATTAATTAAAATTATAAAACAGAAATTATAATTTTAATTTATATGTGCGATGCAATAATAAGGCTTAAATTCAAATTTTTCAATTTCAATTTTCTGGGAAAATTAAGTTTTTAAAAATATCTCTATAAAATTAAAAAATTTTCGAAAAATTAAACTTTTAAAAAGAATCACATATTATAATATTATTTTTTTAAAATAAAATAAAATATGGTAATTTTTATGTATAAATTTTCATTAAAATCAATTTTACGATGAAATTGGGTAATCAAACAGGAATGATGTGAAACCCTATGAAACCCTATTGAACATCAAACACCGTTTCATATAAAGCGAACATCGCATAAACGCATCGCATATGCGCTCAACTTATCAGTTGTGGTCTCAAACAGCGAACGCTATACTTGAGAATATTATCATTGAATTCATTGAATTGTGATATAATTGTGATATCAAAGCGAATCAAGTGTTTCAATGTTTGTTTTGCCGAATCGAGTCGTCACTCATTTCAAGCCATTATTATTGCGTTAACCTTTAAAACACTCGGTTTGTAGACTCGTTATTGACGTGTTGTTTGAATCGAAATTAATATTATTTTTAATTTTTAATTGATTTAAATGATCATAAATATAACAAATCTATATGTGATTAGTATAACAAATGGATTCGCCAAATGAAGAGAAGACTCTGAAGATCTTTACTCTGAATTGTTGGGGTCTTCGGTACGTATCGAAGCACAGACCGCAGCGAATCCAATGGATTGCTCAGCACTTGAATGAACACGAGTACGACATCGTGTTTCTCCAAGAAATCTGGTGTGAAAGCGATTTCGAGTACTTGACGACGACCACCAAAGCGAAGTTCAAGTTCAGCCATAAGTTCGCGAACGGCAGCGCTTTGGGCACCAGTGGTCTGGTGGTGATGACGGCTTGGATGCCGCGCGTGTTCCACTTCGACGCCTTCCACGCGAACGGCTCGCCGTTCCGTCCCTGGCATGGAGACTGGTTTACGGCCAAAGGCGTCGGTTATGTGCGCCTCCATCTCGACTCGCTCGCCGTCCACGCCTTCTGCACTCATATGCACGCCCAGTACACCGAAGACGAGCGACTCGGAGACCAGTACTCCATTCACCGCATCTGCCAGTCCTACCAATTGGCTAAGTTCGTCAATCTGATGGCCTCCTCTAACACTTCCCTCGACAGCCACTTAATCATATTAGCCGGTGATCTCAACTCGTCAGCCAAGCAGTTGCCGTATCGACTTCTCGTTTCGATGACCGGTCTCAACGATTGCTATAATTGGCGGCCCAAAGCCAGTCACCATAAGCTGCCCTTCGGTGCCTTTTCCGATGCCAAACAAGACAAACGACTGTTTGCTTTGAGCCACGAAAGCGATAATGTTAGTGATTCTTATGAAACTGACGACGAGTTGATCACTTGTGGTCATTACAGTAATAGTTTTACTCGTCATCCCATAAATGCCAAGAGAATAGATTTTATTATGTATAATTTCGTGGATAAATTTAAAGAAAACAGTGATCACAAATCGATTTCTAGTTCAGGCGAGAACATACAATGCAAAGTGGATTACGTTAAATGTCTGAGCAAAAACCCCGACTCTGGCATATCATTTAGCGATCATCAGCCGGTTGTGGTCAAACTGAATATTCGCTGCTTTGCGGCTAACAATGATTTAGATGTGATAACAGCCAAATGTAATGGCAATGTTGACTGCGAACAATCAAACATAGCCGACACCGATGACATTAATATGGAGGGCGACGGTATTTCAGTTATTTCAGGTAACAAAAAGTCAAACGCTGTCCACAACGCGTTCAAATTCGTCGGTGAAGGAAATGGTAACCTAACAAAATCGCATGATAATGATGGTGACGGCAAAACAAAGCATGAATTAACTTTTAATGATTACGATTCTGTCGAGCAAACTGGACTTTTAAGTGGAAAACGCAAATTAAAGTCTAACATTTTATTAGATATAGCAGAGTCGGGATCGAAGGCCTGCAAAAGCGGTCCGCTTCAGCTCAAGCATGTCGTTCATAATGTCAATGACGTGAAAACTAGTTTGTCCGCCAAACTTGATTCGAAAAGTCTGGACAAACGTAGTCTTCTTGAATGTACAAAAAATTTGCTCCTTAATTATATATCCGAAAGCGACGTCAAAATTAAACAATTCTTGCGAATTTCTGCCTTCATTTTATTCTTAAGCTATGCCTTTATCTTTGCTCTGTTTATTTTCAAAAAGATAGCTGCCATTAATCTTCTATTCCTATTCTTGATAATCACAATGACAGCACTGGCGCTCTTCTTTTTCAAAATGTTGGCATTCCGTTACGAACAAAATGCAGTTAAAGCTGTTATCAACGATATCAATATTGATATTTTTTTATCAAATAACAGTTAATATAAGCTTAACATTAAGCTATGAATTTAATTATATTAATTAAATTACATTTTAATTATTATGTTATTTTAATAAACAATTAACTATATTATTATTATTTTTTTAATTTTCAAGAAGTTGTTTATTAATATATTATATATATTCAAGTCGTTCGAAACAACGAATATTAAATTAAATGACAATTAAATATTACTTTAGTATTTAATTATTTTCATTATATAATAATTTAATAAAATTATTTATTTAAAATATTATAACTTAAACACATGTAGATTTTATTAGTTATTTTTTAATCATCTAATTATTTTTCTGAAAATTTAAAACATACGTGATAGTAACTTATTTTATGATTACCGGTAAGTTTTTAAAAAGTTTCAGTTTGTGCCCGAATTTGGCAATTTTTCGATTTTAGCACAACAATAATTTGCCGAATCTAAAATCCTATACAAGTTAAAATTTCTGACTTATGAAAATTCAATTAAGGCTAATATATTCTTATAGTTTCAATAAAATATAATTCAATTTAGGCTAATATTTATTGGAAAAATAGATGTTATAAAAAACTTTTTATTTTTGCAGATTAACATGTAAAAGCTATTTTTGACTCGCAACTGATTATTTGTATTACTTTGCTCAATATTAAGCCAAATGTCTTTTATTAAAATTAACATTTTAAAATTTAGCTGATTTTAACTGACAAAAGCAAGCATGGATTTGCGATGCAAGTCTGTTCAATCGTTAGTCTGTTTCCACCTTCGATAAAGAAAGGAACCCCAAAATACAATTTATTGACATTTATAGACTATTAAGTTGACAAAGAGGAGGGATGAGATGGACATTTGGGATTTATAGATTTAGGTATTGTTTAAGAGTATGTTCGCAAGTATTGTTGCAAAATATTCATTTATTTAAATTGCTTTTTAAAAAACATATTTACTACTGTTTAATTACAGAATTTAATTTTACTTATAGTTCTACTATATAACAACTAAATTAAACATATAAATTCTACGCATAATGTATGAGAATTTTGTTTATTAAATTTAACACTCTCTCCGTTCATTTTATAATAATTTAGGTTAAGTAAAGCTTTCCTGTGAGCGAACTTTGATTCACGCTCTTTTAGGTTTACAAGTATCGGAATTGGAAATGTCGGTAAAAAATTGTAAAAACGCTATTAGAATTTTTTAGCTTATTTTGTGTTTGACAAAAGCAAGCTTATGGATTTGAGATGTCCGTCTGTCTGTCTGTCCCCCCCCCCTGATAAAGGGAAGGAACCATATGTGGGCCAAATTTAATGACGTTTACATAGTGTTTAACTTGTCCAAATCTCTTTATTAACAAAGGGAAACTTGTTTAAATAGAGTTTATACTTGACAAAGTTGGACATTATGGGTTAAAATGCAGTCAACTCTTTATTAATTAAGGGAAAGTTGTCTAAGTTGGATATTATGGGTTAATAAGCATTTGCTAACTAGCATTGTTTAACAATAGAAATATAAGTTTATAATTGCGCGCTTATATTATTTAAATATTATTATATTATATTCAGTTAAATGCTTTTACAGACCAATCATATTGTTAGAATTATCGCGTGTCGCGTATTAAATAAATTAAATCAAAATAAGCTCATTTGGATGCTCATACTTGTATTATTATCCTTGCAATTATTAATTGCATGTTATATCGTGTTATATGGTTAACTAGATGTTTGGTGTAAAAAAAGAGCGCAACAAAATGTGCACTATTTCGTCGTCATTTGCATTTCTCTCTCTCTCTGTGTTTCGTTGATCACTGCCATTACATGATAACATTCTCCATAAAATAAAAGTTGATCTTAAAAATTTAAAAATATTTATAAAATAAGTATTTAATATAAATAATGAAAGCAGTCAATACGAAGCTTTAAATAACATTTTATTATTCAAATCATATTAGTGTCGATGACAATTAATTTCTCGGCGGTCCTCGAAATGGTAGGTTCGGATTGGTCTGTTGGAGACCCGATATCTTATCCATATTCATCTCCTTCAACATCGCCACAGTGTCGGCGTCCACTTCGATCACGTCCATGTCGATGGCCGACACCTGAGACACACTCGTCAGTCATCACTCACATACACCCGTACGCATACCTCAGGCACGTAATTGTCGCGTCTTTCCCTCTCTTCTTCCTGCAACTTAATCGAAATACCCCTCACGGGCGCGCGTTGTATGCGTTTCATGAGATGCGTGACGAAGCCTGCGATTTGATTGCGAAGTCTTTTGCTGGGAATGATCGCTATTTCCTCACAAATACGTTTGTTTGTATGGAAGTCCAGCGTTAGTCGCGTGTAATACTTCTCGATTATCACACGCGACGCCTTCTTTATTGTCTTTGTTCGGACGCGACCCTAAAGTGTAATACAATTAAAACTTTGATCACACAAAATATTTAACAATACATACCATTCTTGCGATACAAAGGAAAAGGAAGTGCTTTGCGATGCTCTACACTAATGCGATCACAAACGACGTCAAACTATTTTATTATAAATTATTACCTTTTTGTTTCATGAAAGTACAGTTTTGCCACTTCGCAGTGCAAAAGCAATAATTATAATATTTAGATTTAATTTTATAATTATAAAATTTAAATTTATAAATATTTAATTTATTATAATTTGTAAGAATAAATCTATAAAATAGATTAGTATATAATATAAAATATAGAAAGAGAGAAGACGTACTTATTGTATTGATGTTATGATTGGCAGTGAAATGTTGTTGTGATTGCAAATTGCAATAATGGTTCGCATAATGGTTTGATATAATCAGAGCTAATCAGACCGTAATGGAGTCCAGTAGTGATCGAAGAAAGTCCACTAAAGAAAAACAATTACGAAAAATTCATTTGCAAGAAGAACTGCGGGCTAAGTATGACTATAATAGCAGACATTCAGACATTAATTGCGATCAGTATTTAATGCTAACCATTGAATTGATTGGACAGAAGGCGACGAATTCAGAGTATTCTCAAGAAAGATGAGTCACAACAGACAGAAGAAGAGCGACAAATGTTACGCGAATCGAGATCTTTGGTGGAAATGGCGGAGAATAGGCGTCAAAGAAGTTTACTCAATAAGGAGAGACTGTTGGAGATCGAGGACGAGTCGGATGTGATGCGCGCGAAGAGCAGGCAATTGGTTGAGATGATGAGGGCGTGCAAGTCGGTGGTGGTCTACACCGGCGCCGGCATTAGCACAGCGGCGCACATCCCTGACTACAGGGGGCCGAACGGTATTTGGACGCAACTCAAGTCCGGATCGATGACACGTCACTGCGATGTGTCGCTCGCGGAGCCCACGTTCACGCATATGGCAATCGCCGAACTCTACCGCAGGGGTTATATAAAGCACGTCGTGTCCCAAAACTGTGACGGCCTTCACATTCGCAGTGGTTTACCACAAATATGTTTGTCCGAAATTCACGGAAACATGTATATAGAAGTGTGCAAAAACTGCAAATTACAGTATTTGCGAGCTTTCGATGTGACGGAAAAGACGTCGTTTCGCAGACACCAAACCGGACGCAAATGTCAGTTATGTGACGCTAAAGTTGGCGATCTCGTCGACACAATTGTGCATTTCGGAGAGAAAGGCAAGTTGTTGTGGCCGCTCAATTGGGACGGCGCGGCGAAGGCGGCCGCGAACGCAGACTTCATTCTATGTCTCGGAAGCAGTTTGAAAATTCTTAGAAAGTATCAGTGTTTGTGGCCTAAAAGACAGGCCGCACAGTCAAAACTACAACCAAAACTTGCAATCGTCAATCTTCAGTGGACTCCCAAAGATTCGCAGTCCGACATTAAAATTAATGGCAAATGTGATGATATTATGAGAGAAATTATGAAACTTTTAGACATTGATATTAAGCCTTATAATAAGTACGAGATTTTTAAAAGTTTGTTAATTGCTAAATCTGTAATTGATTTGTTTGTTTAATATGTTTTTAGAAATTATGATCCAATTTATTACTTCTGCACTCCATTAAAGAATGAAGAAGAAAATAGCTGTAATCGATTGAAACTGTTAGATGTATCGAAACAAGAAAGTGAAGACGAGAAGATCAAGTTCTCAGTTTCGTATTCTCCGAGTTGGTTCGGCAAAGGCATCAAAAAGAAAAAATGAAACTATTTATTTGTCTTATTGTTTACTATCGACTAAATACTGCATTTATTCATTATTGATTTTTATTTATTTGCATATGTAATAAAATCATTATTA